>CM021106.1:352635284-352672300 GCA_007115665.2 Sequoiadendron giganteum | reverse complement strand
GAACCACCTTTTCTTGAAAGATTTCATTTTGAACCAATACAAAGGGAGGATTCTCGATCTGAGTTTGATTTGGTTAATGAATTATGCAATGTTAACATCAAAATTCCTTTATTGCAAGCTATCAAGAACATTCCTGTTTACATAAAAATAATTTGTGAACTTTGTACTTGGAAGCAGAAAAAGAAGCAAGATCCGAAGACTGTTCAAGTCATTGGACAATTGGCAGATCTTATGCTTGGGAATTTAACCATTCCAAAATATTTTGATCCAGGAAGTCCGATCATTAGGTAAAAATTGGTAAAGTAACTATTCCTAATACTCTTGTGGATTGGGGTGCTGCAATTAATGTAATGAAAAATGAAAAAAATGAAAAATTGTCGTTAGAAGGACTTAGGCCTACTCCTATAGTTCTTCAAATGGCCGATAGATCTATGGTTAAACCTGAAGGATTAATTAAGGATGTAATTCTTTCTATTGATTCATGGGAATATCTGATGGAATTTATGATTTTCCAGCCACAAATTAAGCTGGGGGGATACCCTCTAATTTTGGGACGACCTTGGTTAGCAACTATGGATGCCTATATTAATTGCCGATCGGGGAAAATGGTTATTTCTAATGGAAATCACAAGAACCAGTTGACTCTATACCCCCCAGCACAACCTTTATTAGAAACAAAGGACCCAATTTGGATTGATAGTGACTTGGATGAGACATTACAAATTCTAACAATTGATAAAGCCCTAGATATGGGGGAACCTACTGAGGATAATGTCCTTGTTAATTTTCTCCTTAATAGGTATACATTTTATGAAATTTTTTAAAACATGGTCCTTCATTCAGGTATAAATACTCAATGTCCTTTTGGTAATTTTCCGTTGGTTGGTAGTTCACAATTTCTCCAATATTTTATCACCTTGCATCAATTTCTACCTCATAATTGCTTATACGGTTCATTTTTTTTTTTTGATAGGCCACCTATTTTGCAAGCCTTAGCCATTAAGTCACCTATAGAATCTGAAGCTATGGAAATTTTTCCTAATCGTACACTTAACATTAATCTATAATTAACCCTTGAAGAAATCCAAGACCTTATTACCATGCTTAGAACAAAAAATGATGCATTCCCTTGGAAATACCAAGATATGTGTGGCATTCATCCTGATACTTGTACCCACCATATCTACATTGAGGAAGGAAGTCATCCAATTAGGCAACCACAACGTCGGCTTAATCCTGCTTTGTGTGAAACAGTTAAGGAGGAATTACACAAAATGTTAAATGTTGGGTTTATATATCCTATCTCGGATAGTCAACGGGTTTCTCCTTTATTTGTGGTCCCTAAGAAAAATGGTAAATGGTGAGTTTGTGTGGATTATAGAGCATTCAATAAATCTACTAAGAAAGATTATTTTCCATTACCATTTATTGATCAAGTGATATATACTCTTGCGGGTAAGAAATTATTTTCTTTTCTAGATGGATTCAGCGGTTACAATCAGATTCAAACTATGGTAGAAGATCAAGATAAAACTACTTTTACTTGTCCTTGGGGGACTTTTGCTTATAGAGTCTTCCCATTTGGTTTGTGTAATGCTCTTGCTACTTTTCAATGGGTAGTATTGAGCATTTTTGCAGATCTTGTCAATGACTATGTGGAGGTATATATGGATGATTTTACTATCCATGGTAATACTTATGAGGAGGCCAAAGAAAATTTAGAAAAATTACTTAGGCATTGTATAGATAGTAATTTATCATTAAGTCATGAAAAATTCCATATGCTTATGACTGAACGAATTGTGCTTGGGCATTACATTTCCTCTAAAGATATACAAGTGGATCCTAAAAAGATCCAAATCATCTAGGACTTGCCCACACCTTCTAGTCAGAAAGCTATTTGAAGTTTTCTTGGTCATGTAGGATATTATCAGAGATTTATTCAAAATTTCATTAAAATTGCTTCTCTTTTGTTTGCTTTGCTTGCTAAAGATGTTACTTTCTCCTGAACCCATGAATGCCAGGAAGCCTTTGAGTCCATCAAAACAAAGCTTGTAACCACACCAATTTTATGAGGACCCAATTGGGATTTTCCATTTCATATTCATACTGATGCTTCAGATTGCTCGATGGGAGCTGTACTTGGCCAAAAGGAGGATAATATCTTCTACTCTATTTACTACATCAATAAGAATTTCAAAGGGGCTAAGGTAAATTTCATGGTAACTAATTTTATTTTTTTACCTATTGTCTATGCGATTAATACATTTTGGCATTATATTACTGGGTATAAAGTGTTTGTTCACACGGATCATTCTGCAATACATTTTTTGATGAATAAATCGGTGGTAACTAGTAGAGTCATTAGATGGTTACTTTTTCTTCAAGAGTTTCATATAACTATACTTGATAAGCTTGCTCGAGAAAATGTGGTTGTAGACTTTTTGTCCAGGTTGCAACACTCTTACATTGAACCCTCTCCAGTCAATGATGCATTTCCCGATGAAGATTTGTTTTCCATATCCACAAAGAGCCCATGGTTTGTTGATATTGCAAATTATCTAGTCACATGCAAGTTTCCACCACACTTCTCTTTGCAAGAACGACGGAAGCTAGTTGGACTTAGTGGACAATATGCATGGATCAATGGATTACTCTTTTGCACTAGAATTGATAATATCATACGATGTTGTGTATGTGAAGAAGATGTCTTCGATATACTTCACGCATGTCATACAGAGCCATGTGGGGGACACTTTGCTACTCGAAGAACCACCCAAAAAATTCTTACTGCAATATACTATTGGCCTAAAATTCACAAAGATTGTAGGTGCTATGTTCACCATTATGAAAAATGCCAGCGCATGGGTCGACCCACATGATCGAATGAGATGCCTTTGCACCCTCAGTTTTCTATTGAGCCATTTGAGAAATGGGGCCTTGATTTTGTTAGCCCAATCAATCCACCTTCACAAAACAAGGAATATATCCTTGTATGCACCAATTATGTGACCAAGTGGGTTGAGGTGGTAGCTCTCAAACATGCCAGGGATACAAAGGTAGCAGATTTCTTGTATTCTGAGATTTTTACAAGGTTTGGTGTACCCTAGGAAATAACCACAGATCAAGGACCACAGTTCGCATCCGAGCTCATCTCTGCTTTGGTTCACAAATATGAGATTCACCATCGAAAGTCTTCACCTTATAACCCTCAATCCAATGAATAAGTTGAAGTCACCAATAGAGAGATCAAAAATATTCTTACCAAAATAGTTGCATTTCATAGGCATGATTCAGCTACACGGCTTCCCGAACTTGTGTGGGCCTATCGTACAATGTGGAAAACCATGATTGGTTTGACTCCTTATGAACTTGTCTATG
This sequence comes from Sequoiadendron giganteum, assembly GCA_007115665.2. NCBI lineage: Eukaryota > Viridiplantae > Streptophyta > Pinopsida > Cupressales > Cupressaceae > Sequoiadendron > Sequoiadendron giganteum. The sequence goes on along the minus strand of CM021106.1, from coordinate 352,668,919 downwards.
GTAAGAAGGCAATCCTTCCCATTGAGTTTGAGGTAAAGAATCTTCACACTACACTTTAGTTGGGAACGAATCTCTTGGATGCACAAAAAGAACGGATTGATCAACTACATTCCTTAAGTGAATTGCACCAGGATGCACTCTTTCACTTCGAGGTTGTTCAAAAATAGTGTGCCTTGTGGCATGACCGTCACATTCATCAAAGATCATTTTAGCCTGGTGATTGGGCACTTTTATATGATTCCCATTTTCAGGACTTCAAGGGGAAGTTTCACACATGATGGTTAGGACCCTACGAGATCTAGACAATCTATGATAATGGTGTTTTTCATCTTTATATAGTGGACTCTAAACGAAGAAATCTCCTTGTTAATGGCCATGGCCTTAAACTTTACAAGAAGCATCTTTCCAAAGAAGATTCATTTCTCGTGATGGCCTAGGAACTTACTATTGTTCCTTTTGGTTTCCTCTGGGATTGACCACATATATCATATAAAAAACAAAACAAAAACAAAACCAAAAAAAGAAAATAAAAAGAAAATAAAAGGGAAATAAAGGATCCAGCATTGAAAACATTTTTTGGGTGATGTTGGTCAGTTGGTGTTCGAAAACTAGAATCCAGTGAACATTATCCATTTAATAAAATTTGTAGTGAAAACCAATTTTTCAGTGCTACTAGGCGGTAATTGATTGAAAACTGGGCAACCGTGCAGTCTATTATCATAAGAAAAAAAAAACACTCCTATCTTTTCTCTTCCAGGAATGTTCTTTCCATTTCTCTTGCCTTTTCCAAGCCTCTCTTGTCCACTTGTACCATAGTTTTTTGTGGCTTTCAGCCAACTCCATTTTTCTGCTCGGCACTATCTTCTTCTTCTTTTGACTGTAGGAACTCTTCTTCCTAGCTCCGACTCTTGTCATTTCTTTGCCAGGAGGTGCTATTCACTTCCGCATGTGAGACATGTGTTCGTCAATTCTTGTATGCATGATGCCTTGTTGTCCATTAAATGACTGCTCTGCTTAGCTGTCTTTCCACTGTCATCTTCTCTCAGTTGTTTTGACGTCTCCATCTATCGTATCCTTCTGATGTATTTTCATTATCGCTCTTTTGTTGTCCCTTTCACATGATCTAATCTCGACGGTCATCATCAATCAGTATGATTTCTTGTTTGTCACATCCACTTTATTTTTGGTCACATCCTCATAGACTTCTAATCTTCTTCATCATTTTAGAGCATGTGACGTACCTTTTGGTGATCATGGTAATTGGTAACAAATTTTTCTCTATCTCTTTCTTTATTTTATTTTATGTTATGGTTTCCTTCTATCAAATGTTGCTTTGCCCCGTGGATGGTTCAACCAATCAGCTGGAGGATGGGTTTTCTATGGTATGATTTCTTCTGAGGGTTATCATCAGCATTATTTCTGCATTAAAAATCTCATTACTATACTTTCTGTCATCTCGTAGCCAAATATTCATTGCTAAATCTAACTGTTAAACACCATTTTTTTGAAAATTGTATTCCTTCAAATTAACTGGTATTGAGTTACAATGAGTTCCTATGAACATGGCAAGAGGTCAACATTCATGGAATGAGCCCATGACCATGCAAAATTTGAAAACACATGTTGAGGTGTATCCAGAGTTTCAGAAGGCTCATTGGGATACTTATTTCAAATGGTTGTGAGGGTTTGATGAGAGGGTGGCACTGGAATTCGCCCATAATTTTTGTAACCAAAAGGCTACTTTTCATGGGATCGATATCATGATTACAATGGACACCATTGCAGAATTTTTTGGCCTTCCATTGAGCGAAGAACAATATTTTCCAAATAAATTGAAGCACTCCACGAAATTACAACCAACACGGAAGAAATTTTTGCAGAGAGGAGAATCTATGGAAATGGTTTCTGGGTAGGGTACCAAACTACAATATTTACCAGGGCATTGGAGGGAAGTTGTCAAGTACATAATTCAATATATTACTTGTGAAGGAATATTTCAATATGTTTTTCCTCAACATTTCAAATTGATGTTGCATTTATGGCAAGAGTTGTTGATTAATATTCCATACTTTCTATATCAAGCTTTGCAATAGATGTCTAAAATAGTTAGAAGTGGTAAACCCCATTGTTTATCTCACCATGGCTTAATAAAACTTTTGGTAGTTTGGGAATTAAAATTGTTGACTCCTCTTGGTGGTTGGGATTCATTCATCCATTCTCAGGATGGTGAGGATATTGGACCCTTTGAGGAAGAGGAATCTTCTACAAAGGGTTCCTCTGAAGATAATTCTTTGGATCGGGAGTCTGGTTCTGATAAAAAACCTAAGAAAGCAAGTGACAAGAAAACTAAGGGGAGCCCTAGTGAGTCTTCCATACAAACCCCAATATCTAGAAAAAGAATAACCAAAAGTTCTACAAAGAAAGATTCCTCCAAACCCAATAAGTCAAAACCCCCACTTTTTGGTGAGGAAAGCTATGAGAAATAGAAACCCTTGGAGCTGACACCCATTGGTCAATCTGGTGATAGGAAGGGAAAACAAAAGTTAGATGCTTCATCTAAGTTAGATAATCTAGCTCAAGTAGCTGGTAATGTGTTGGGGTCTGAGGAGATAGAGGTTTTATCTGAAGTCTCGGGAAAGTGAGGAAAATTTCACCAAGAATTGAGTAGGGAAAAACATTAGAGGGCAAAAGAACAAGAATATAGACAACAAGCCGATGAACCTCTAAAAGATTCACCAAGTATCGATTAGAAAATGAGCCAGTTGAAAGTCAACCAGAACAAACAGAGGATACTATGGTTGTGACACCATTAGAAATAAATCAAGAATAGGAGGTTGTGAAAGAGTTAGGCCCAGGAAATGAAGAATAGGTTTTGGAAGAACCAATGGATAGTATTGATAATAACCCTCAAACACAAGTTTTTGTAGAGGTAGAAGACATTGTCCATGAAGAGAAAGATATACCATCTGCTCTTGACCCCCAGGAAGAAGAAAAGATGGATGAAATGATCAAGAATGTGAATGAAAATGTTTAGTCTGAAAGTCTTGAAGCTGTAGAAGAATTTGAGGAAGAAGAAGACCCTCCTCTAGGTATGACAGAAAAGGAATTACCGGACCTGAAAGAGGAATTGATCAAAGTAGAGGTAGAAAACCAAACTTTGCATGGTCTGCTCCAAGAAGCTCATTCTACCATCAATTCTCAAGCAAAGGAAATAGGAGAACTCAACGTTGAACTTGATAAAAAAATAGCTTCACAGATGAGTATCCAGGAACATGAATAGAAGGTTCAAGCAATGTGGCAATAGTGGATTGATGAATTCAAGGGCACACTGCAGAAACTCATGACTCTATTGGGTTTGTAACCTTTGCATAGGGACATGCAAAAAGTCCAGTTGGGGGGAAATGATGAGTATAGAATAAGTCCACTATTTTTACCTTATGATTTCCTTTGTATCTATGTCCTTGTCCCTAATCTTGTCACCATTTGTTGAAGGAACCTTAATATTTAATAAAATAAGGAAAGAAGTTGGGATTAATAAATTACTGAAAATCATGATAAATCTGATCGTTTTGTGTCCAAATGGCAAGAGATAGTTCGAAAGGAAGTTGAAGGATGTTACAAATGTGAGGACCTCAGGAAGTTAATGAAGTGAAATCGGAAAAATGTTGTTGAGACTTTTTATTTTAGTTAAAGTTGTTTTGATTTTGTGCTAAAAGTGGCCTATGACCTTTTATCGATCTAAAGACTCTTGTTTGTGAGTGGCCGAAAGGCTGAATGAACAAACAAACCTATCTGTTGTTTATAGTATAATCAAACAATATATATGTATTCATGATGGAAAAACAATAATAAGAGACATAATTAATAAATCAAACTTGCGTAATAGAGGAAGGATCGATATTTTATTCTGTTTCCATCATTTTGTTAAATGAGGAATAGCGTGGAGTAGACTTGCATTTGTGAATTCCATCATTCAATAACCAGAAAAGGCAAGGCCCACTTCCTCTGTTGTTGGTGATTTCAGTGTTAGATTTATATGCATGGTAATGTGTGTTTTACAGTTGTTTGATTTATTTGATTTCTATGATTAAATGATTGATTCCTTATTTTGAGTTGTTTCGTTTACTACATCTGTGTAATTCTTTTGGTATTAATTCCTACTGTTTGATCCTTACTAATTCATTCAATTTCTATTGGTATGTATGTTTCATCGAATTAGTTATTGCCAATGTTGAGAATAGTTTGGTACTATAGGACAAAATCATAAAAAGCTAAACATGCAAAAGTGAGATAATCTATTTTACAATCAACATCCTTGATTCTATTTTTTTTATCATTGTCTTTATTCCGCTTCATAGAGATTTATTCCTATTCTTTTTTATGTTAGTAATCTATTTTTGTTGCAAAATTATCTCTTTAGGGTTCCTGTCACATTTGTGACATGAAGTTTTCCAGTTGGAATTTTGTTTAAATACAGGTTACATTAATTTACATTCATCAACCCTTGGTTTATAAATTGTAGCTCTTCGACATACTGCCAAAACATAGTTCAAAAGCCTACATTCCTAAATTGACACTTTAGGATAAACTAAGGAAACCATTTCCAAGAACTTAAATCAAGCCTATTTCAAAAGTGAATTAAAACCACAGTTTAGTCCAATCAGTTGCTGCTAACAATTATACTCAATTATTGTGGATGAAACAAATGTTGAAAGATATCAAAGTTGGGTATGATGAACCTATTTCCATATTTTGTGATAATTCAAGTGCAATTAACATTTCTAAGAATCCGGTACTGCATTCAAAGACCAATCATATATCTATCAAGTTTCACTTTTTGAGAGAGAAGGTGAGTTAAAAGGAAGTTAGATTAGAGTATGTGTCTACTAAGGAACAAATTGAAGACATCTTTACCAAGCCCTTGCCTAAGGATACTTTTGATTATCTCAGAGGTAAGTTAGGGGTGATTACCTCTCCTAATTAGAACTAAGATGCATTTTCTTGCATCAGTCTATGTATTTCATAGTCAGATCTTGATTCAGATTGATATTGTGGTGGCTGCTACTTAGGGGGAGTAGCCAAATTTTTAGAAAATGTTTTTCAAAGATTGTGTGTAACTTTGTCATTGATGTCAAAGGGGGAGAAGAGAAATGTGAAAATTTGAAAATTATCGGAGGAGAAGAAGTCATGAGAAAAGAGTCAAAACCTAAGGGGGAGTAAGTGCTGAAGTTAGTTGTGTTGATGGTGTTTTTCACATCATGTGTTGCCATCAATGCCAAAGGGGGGAATTTTTGGATTTTTTGGTTGTGTTTTTTATATGTGGTTGTCATTTGAGGCTATATATGTCCAAGATATTGAGAAAATTGTAATAAAATAAGTTGCAAGTTGTCAGTGGTGAAGTCAAGTTCAGTCTATCGGCGAGTTCAGTACGTTGATGAATAGAGCTTTTGGACTAAAGGGTTTATTTTCAAGTATATCTAGTTTATCCACATTGAGTTTTTTTTATGGTGTTTTTATGCACTTCACAACACAGGTAATGCGTAGGTGCATTACCTCTCTTGAAAGAAAATCTTCCACAATCAAATTGGAAAACACTATCCCAAGGTCTCTCAGATGTCAGGTCATGATGATGCTTGGAATATATTAGTTGATTTATGTGATTTGTTGGAAACAGAAGGCGGAATTACATGAGTTAAAGCTGTAAGAGAATCGGGTCTATTAACAGAGTTCTTTGAATAGGAAATTACTGCATTTTGCTGCAGGTTCAAACAACAGTCTTGAACTCCATTGTTTCATTGGATTTGGCTTTACAATGTGCAATGAATCTTAGCATAGGTTACTTCTTAAAAAAAAGGGGAAAACGGGCATAGAAGAGAGAATATTCCTGGAACTACAACTACCGATGAACTATGATCATGGAGGTTCTTATTGTAGACAGTTTCCTTAAAATAGAATGTCACTTAATTAGAATTCTCACAATGTCATGAAATCTATGCTATCTTCTAAGGACTGCAAATATTTCATTATTTATTTGCCATATAGATGTGAATAAAGAAAAAGTTTAAAGAGCAGCTATGAAATTATGGTCTAGAATAACTTTACACAGTCACCTACCAACAAAAAATGACTAAAAGTATGGACAAGAAAAGCATACACACAACAAAAATCTTCATAACCAAAGACAACATCACTAAATCTACCAAAGACAGCTAAAAGGAAACTAGAACAACAAAGCGAATTAAACTAGAATCTTAACTAATGGGAGAAGAATCATGAAACATGTGGAGAAATCCAAAATACACCAATAAGTCACTATTTTTTCTATAGCAATTTCTACAACATGCCTTTACAATAACTCAACTCTCTTAAAATGAGAGGAGGGGAACTCAATTTATAGTTTTCAAAAATAAAAATGAATGGCCAAGATTCAATTCTATTGTGTGGCCAAGATGCACTTTATAGTAGGGTCTCACCTACCCCCAAATTTATTAACGTGCACTATAGAAATTTTTGTCTTTTAGCTAATTGCTCTTTGTTGCAGCAACTTTTTCAAAAGTTCTTCATCAATAACAGGATTACCTTCCTGCTTCTACAAAGCTGCATTTTCTACGAATCTCAAGATTATCGGCTAAAGCTTGTCGACCTCAATGATATCCGACCTTAACACCTAGTAACTCCACTCCTTGGATTTTTTAATGAGATTTTCCTAGTCTTCATCATATTTGGAAGTGTTCTCCCTGAAAATCTTGGATTGGGTGAAAGCTCGAGCAACAAAACTCATAAATTCCATGGTAATCTCAGCTGACATTTCCTTTTCCATCCTTCTTTGAAAGTAAGGCTTTAAGCTTTTTGGGTTGAGCTTAACGACATGCATTTTGTACCTTGTCATCAGCTTGAGATATCTGATACTATCTCCTCTGGCCTCCTTGGCCTATTCTATATCCGGAATTATTCTTTCCAGGATCTGTTCTAGCCTCCCCTTTTGGTGATCAAAATCATGCTTCCACACATCCATCAGCTGGTGGTCATCATTCTTGAAGGCAAGGTCCTTTTCCCAAACTTCTCTTGATAGTGTGAGGATAGCCTCAATCTTTGGATAGGCATCCCTGTACTTCTTTGGGAGCTCCTCATAGATTTTCCTTGTGCCTTCAAGAGATGTTTGTACCTCTAGGAACTTGTTTTCTTTTTGGACAACCAAGTTGATGCCTATGTTCCTGATGTCCAAGACCTGTCAAAACCAAGTTTCCATAGTCTTATCCAAATTTCTTCTCTTTTCCAACTTATGGATCTGCTCTTAGGACAACAACTGCAACAGGGCTAATGACATGGTAGGTTGCTCATCTGGAGATGACCACTGCTGAATGTAGGTTGTCAAATCAGCCACCTATGCCTTGAGCTCTTCCTTTGAAACCTTATCCTATTGGATAAGGTGCACCACTATCACGACCGATTCGTGAAGGTGGTCAACCTTCTATTCCCATGTAGCTACTCCCAAGTCGATGGTGGAGATGTTATAACTTATTCCCTATTCTCCAGCCACCAACATAGCTATCTGCACTACCCTGGATCTGGAGGCATCCATCATTATCTTAGACTTGACCCTTGGCTTCTTCTTCTTATTTGTCATAATTTGAGCCCTAACCAGTATTGCCTCCAATGTTTCTTTTGGATCCTTCAGAGCAGGAGTTCTCTTTTCAAGTTGCCTTTATAGCCAATCGGGTATTTGAGGCCCTGTCTTGGGTGATTCCTGTTGAGCTTTACTATCCTCCACCCTAATCTCAATGGATTTGACATTAACGATCTCTTGCTCACCCCCTACATCCTCTTTCTCTTCATCAGAATCTTGTGTGAGCGTTATGCGCTTGATAGGGGACCTGGTGAGTAGCTGCTCCTTAGGGTGGTCTTCCCCCTCAACACCCTTTTCTTCTTCTTCTTCATGCTCACTTTCCTCTGGCTTATCTTCTTGTTCATCCTCATGGAGGGATGCTTCTTCCTCATGCTTTGGGGTTTGATTATGCCTTTCTAAAGATACCTACTGCCTTCAGTCCCTAGAAAAACAACTCTTTCTTCAACTGTAAGTTGTTCTTCAGCCTCTTTATCCTTAATCTTCTTGAGTTGCTTGTTCCACTCTTCATCGAGCTCTAGATCAGCCATCTCTTGGAGTATTTCCATTCCTTGATCCTCGCTTCTCTCACTGGAAGATTCATAGGCCACCTCATTGATCACCCGATGCTCATAGATGGGATGCTCATGATATACAAATTCTTCATCTTCTGGTCTCACGGCGGCCTCTTGTTCTCGTCACTCGAGCTCATCCGAGCTTTGCATTGTGGCCTCCATCCTAGGTGGTTCTATAGGATGAGGGAGAGCTTGGGCATTAAACATCACTTGGGCTATTGCAGCATGCTCCATTGGATTTGCAAGCATTCTCGAAAGCTCGGAAGGCACATTCTGCATGTATTTAACAACGGACTCCGAGAGAGTGAGGGAAAGCATTGCAACAATAGATGAAGTGGGTGGAAGGGAAGGTGACATGGAGGATGATGAGATTGGTGAGGTCATGGTAGAGGATGAATCTACAGATACGACCTGCACGATTGAAGAAGTTGAGGCAAGGTGGATAGAGATATCCACCGCCAACAAAGAGGAAGCAACCATTGCAAGTGAAGTGGGTGGAATGGTAGCAATAGCAACAACTAATGAAATAGTTGGAGACCTTGGTGGATCAGCTTCCAACTCCTCACCCTTGTGGAGTGGATCCTCAAGTATCACACACATCTCTGTGATGCTCCCTGTTCTTCTATGTTTCTTGGGAGGGTTTCCCTCCAAGGCATTTTTGGCATACACCTTTGGATTAGCTTGCTGCTCATCAACCTCCTTCCTCTTTCTTGATTTGACAAATGGTAGAGACGTAGATGTTTCCCCCATTGTAGTAGCAGTTTTCCCCATCAGAACTACTTGGCTCATTCTCGAGTCCCTTGAATGTCAAGGTGACTCCCTATTGTTTCAATTGAGCGATCTGCCCACTGATCCATGCCTTTGTACAAGCCTCAATGGGCTTGGTGAGGATGTCAAGGTCATCAAACTCTTGCTCATCCCAATCAATCAAAGGCAATGGAAAATTGTGATAGCATTGTATCTTAGGTTTATCACCGTGCTCTCATCTTCTTCTAGTTGATCTGAAATTGGACACAAGTTAACCCTTTTCACAAAGTAGGCGGTCATATGCATGTAATACCATATCTGCACTTCAAAATCATCCTTGCAATTTTCCCAAAAGTCCTCAACATGGTGGAGGTGTGCGTATTCCAGCCCAAGTGCTTTCATGATGTGATCGTATGGGTCCATCCGTGGCCTAGCTATATGCTGCCTGAAGTGGTACTCGGCCAACTCCTTTTCTGAATTACCTGCACACTGGGAAGCATGAATTTGGTACAACCCTTGGCCAAGTTCGAGGGGATAAGGAGTGCCTACTAGATGTTTACTGCTATGGATATGGTGTATATGTCTCAGCTACTATGTCAGCTGCAATAGTATAATCTAGTCACTGGGGTACCGAGGCAGCTTATTCGGCCTCTCTATGAATCCTTGAGCACAAATGTAGGTGAACATCAAGAATTGTAGAAATAGGAAGGCGTAGTGCTTGAGAAGGGCCCTAGCACTATGAGAGAATCTTCTCTCAAAATCACCTCCCAGAGATTGAATGATATACGTAGTGAAGGCATCATTCACCCAATAGTAGTCTCACTTGATGTTTCTGTATTGTAGTTGTGGGTATATGTCGTATGGTTTGAGTGCTCTTCTAGGTGCCCCATTGGGCACCACCGACAATCTGTAATATTTTCGCCTATTGGAAAGTGAGTAGAATAGGTAGGATTTCATGTAGAACTTTGAGGTTTTCCTGGCATTGATGATTTGCTCGTGAAAGCAATTGCTGATTATTTCACCCCAGTAGAATGCAGCGTCATCCCCATGGAGAATTTTCTTGACAAAGTACAACATCCACTCTTGGAAGAAAGCCATAGCAGGAAGGCCCATTACCCTGCTCAGTAGGGTGACCAGATCATGGTAATCTTCATAGAAATTGCTATGGAAGAGCTCTTGGGGTACCTTGGAAGCACTGGCCCGCTTGTCCTTCAACCAATACTAGTTAATCAGCTTCTTGCATCTCATGGGATCTTGATCTCATAATGCTTTACATTCCTCCATTGTCGAGGTCTCCATGTTCTCGAAGGTGGGGATATGGAATGTGTTAGTTATCCCAACAAGGGACATATCGGCCAAGATGTTGCCATCCCTGTCCAAAATGGTTCTAGTTTCAGCTTAATATGCCTCTCGACAATCCATTACCAACTCGGGGGCCACCAATGCAGGTAGGAAACTTGTAGCTTTAGCAAGTCCACTACTTCTAATTAACTTCACGTTGTCTTTCTTTGGATCCACCCTGATCCTTCGAGTAAATTCATGAATATCAACTTGCCTGATATTGGTGTTTGTGATGTCTTTCTAACTGGTCATGATCTTTGAATGCAATGGTGCCCCCTGAAATTGGTACCTCATCTGATCCTTGTCTTCTTTGCTTCAAGGGGCCTTGGTAGTTCTTTTCCCTTTATCTTTGGCCGTCCTAGAAGCCTTTGCACTAGATTCCATAAATTCTGCATGGAGAGACAGGAGTTAGCAACATTATCATGATAAAGCATCCTCAAAAAAATCCCTACACATCAAGGTTAGATCACATAATATTCATATTTGATAAACATCTAACACTTGATAAAAGCATCACTCGAAAGCAAAACAAGTAACCTAGGTTCCTAGGGCCAGACTTCCTTTGGCAGAATGTCATTTGGAAGGGCAAATGAGGAATGGAACTCATGATGACCTTTCCCGATGTTGGATTCATTCAATGAAGGGTTGGTGTGAAAGAAGGCTAAATTTTAGCACGTGGGTCGAAGTCTGTTTTGGATTTGGAGGTCATTTGAGCCCTCATTCTTGCATTCGGGTTTCAGCTGCCAGAAAGCCATTTGGAGTTGGCTGTTCAGAATAGCGCAGGGAAAACAACATTCTGGGAGTCAGATTTCTAGATCCAGGCTGCCAGGGCTGGAAAGCTATTGTGGGATAGCCATTTGAAATGGTGAAATGTGGACAAAAGTCTGGGTGGTAGATATTGCAGTTGATGAAAACCCAGTGGCGAATGGACATTCGGGACTCGGGAGTCAGAAAGACAGACCGGTTTGGCCTTTTGGGACAACGAAAGTGAGATGGAATTTCAAAGGTCGGGGCCTAGAAGGAGTTTTGATTACTCACTTTCATTTAAACATGTGCGCGGAAAAAGGGTGACCAGGGTCCAGGAGTCGGAAAGATGTCCCGAGACAGTCGTTCGTAACGATGAAGGTGACACGGAATTCTGGACATGAAATTCTGGAGGCTGGGGTCTAAGAGCAACTTGGATGCTTCGTATTCTTGTAGGTTGAAGATGGACTTCACACCCCTGGGGTCCAAGGTCTGGAAGGATGCTCGAGGAAGGCCGTTTGGAATGGCGGATGCATAACGGAAACCCAGAAAGGGAATTCTGAAGGTCGGGACCTGGGCGCGAGTTTGGTCGCAAGGTACATTTTCTGTGTTTTCAACAATGGCCGTGGGAAGGCCCGGGCTTGAAAGGCGCCGTCGATTGTTCTGAAGAATAGTGATGGAGAGGTGAAGTTCTGGCCTTCAATTTCATCCTTCAAACGATCGATTTTTCAATTTTGATTTTGTGGGTTTTAGGTTGAGGTACTACCCTACTAGGTTTTGAGTTTTTTTAAGTTTTTTATTTGATTTAGACCATGATTTTGAGGAAAAGGAGACAAGGCACATGGATGGTTTATATACCTAGAAATCCTAAAGAAGCTTTCAACTGAATTTGTGAGGAATAGCGAAGCAAAGGTTCGAGCATGGAGGCAAAAATTGTTGGGGTGGTGCTAGCCTTTTCGATCGCTTCTGACATGCGAAAATGACAGTTGAAAACTCTTTTATATAGCTCCAACTACAATTAATGTTGCAATTAAATGCCTGGTATGGCGACAGTTGTGGTAGCTGATTTCAAATTCTGGGATGGCGATGGGAGCTCCAGGATTTGAGGGCCGAAAAGACGCGATTGATGACCGTTTTGAAATCTACGAAGTGTTAAGTCAAACGGAAATCAAGAACCCGGGGTTTGAGTCCCGGAAGGATGTTGAACCATGGCTACATAGAATGGCAAAAGATGGAGGGAATTCTGGAGAAGGAAATCTGATAGCCAGGGTCTGGGGACCGGGAAGATGCTAGGCACCAGCCGTGCAGAACATCAAAGCCGACATGGAAATCCGCAAAGGGAAACCTGAGAGGGGAAACCCGAGGGTCCGAGCTCGAGAGGCGCCACGGACATCGGAAAGGCTGACAGACAAGGGAAACCCGAAATGGCGAAGATTTAGCATTTTTCCAAGGGGCAAAATTTGGTCAAACTTAAAATGTGACTTTTGAGAATGTGTTGAGCTTTAAGGATGCTAAAAAGGGCATGCAAAAAGAGGTGAAGCAAAAAGGACCTGGCAAGCAAAAAGGGATAGAGAGGGTCCCCATTCCGAATGGGGTGTGTGTGCAATAGGAACAACAAATGGCGACTCTACTGGGAGAACGCTCCCGATGTTCTAAAGATAAATATTCATTTCGAACCCATGATCTCTGGTTTTGCATGCCAAAGCTGATTTTCAAAAACTGAACTAAGAGAAAGTTAAGGAAGATGGAATTGAATCATGTCATGACATCATCATGGAGGTGTGTGCACAGTGAATTCATTCCCTTTCCTTAGAGATAGCACGGGCAACCACTGATCGGGAGGGATAAGCTATGTAGTTCGTCTGACCCCAAAAGTAACCTGGACATTGCTCCACTGCTAGTCAAGCATCCATAGCCCCAATGGAGTTGTCGCTATGGTCCCACGAACATAGCTCTACTGCCAGCTAGGCATCCATAACCTTGGTAGAGATATTTTCACACCCATATGGTTGTTGCCTTTATATTGTCTATTCTTTTCATTTGATATTTATTTTTAAACACTTTCTTTTCTTTCTATTCAACCATGTAAGCAACGAAGCTCACTATGGGCTTGGGAATCACAATAGTCACTGGAGCAGACTTTAGATTGTTCACTTATCTAGCCTTCTTATTAATCACCATACCATTCTTTGGAAATTTTAAAATGTGTTTTTGTGTGTTCCATGGTAGACGTAGAAAATTTAAGCGGAATGCCATCCTGGGTTAGTTCAGAGTTCGAAAGTTGAAAACCAATGCTAAGGGGCTCTCAGAGGCTAGTAATAGGGAATGAAGGCTTATCTAGAGAACAACATAAGTTTGGGAAGCAGGGAAAACCATTTATCAAGCCAAGCATGGCCACCACAGCAGAACGGGAAGACTCTTCCAAGGTCAAAAAAAAACATCTGAGAAAATGAGAAAAACCGAAGGACAAAGTAGGGAAACCTATCCTAACCTATGTATAGGTATTTACACAAAAATCTCAAGAAGAGATCGGACCTGGAAGTAATGCTTAAGGTGTTTCCCATTGACAGGCAATGGGATGTCTTCACTAGTCAAAGTCTTTAAGTGAAAAGCATTATCTCCAAGGATTTCAGCAATCTAAAAGGGGCCAAGCCAAAGCTTGTCGAATTTGGTGTGTCCCCCTTTCTTTTTGTGGGCCTTGTCCCAATAAAGGACCAGATCAAAAATGTTGAAGGCCTTAATTTTGGCTCGGCGATTGAACCACCTTTTGACTACGCCTTGATGCTTGGAAAATTTTTCTATTGCATGGTCACGTACTTCTTCTAGGTGAAACAACTCGATGAGGTGAGCTTCTCTGAGGTCTCCTCCTTCATAAAAATCATTGATGAACTAGAGGGTAGGGATTTTCAAGTGTATGGGGAAAATGGGCTCCAATCCATAAACAAGATGATACGAGGAATCTCCAAGGGCAGCCTTGTGATGGGTGTGATCCACCAAAAGGGTGAAATGAAGTTGGGTATGCCTATCTTTGGGATTCCTATCTAGTAATTTCTTGATCACAGTGATCAAGTTCTTGTTGGTTGACTCAGCAAGGCCATTGCCTTGAGGGTAGTAATTGGAGAAAAACTTAAGGGTGATACCATAATCAAAGGCCCAACCTGCTAATTTTAGCGAAGCAAATGCAAAGCCATTATCACATACCATAGCATAAGGACAACCAAAGCGATTTAGAATGAAACTTTCCAAAAAATTATTTACTACTTCAATTGTACATTACCTACAAGCTATTGCTTCAATCCACCTAGTGCAATAAACAAAAGTGGTCAGAATGTACCTATGTCCAGTAGATGATGGAGGGCTTACCGGACCAATGAAGTTGAGACCCCATTGCGCAAACGACCTTACCTCTAAAATAGGTTGCAACGGGACATCAACATTCCTTTCTCAGGTGGCAGTGGTCCGGCATACATGGCAGGTATGGACATGACCGTGAGTGTCCTTGAAAACTATGGGCCAATAGTACCCAACTCTTAATATTTGATGTGCAGTTGATAAACCAGAACCATGACTCATCCTGAACTTATCATGGACCTCTCTGAGAACCTGATCAACTTCCTCTTTACCAAGGCATCTCAAGTAGATACCTTCATGATTCCTCTTGTACAATATGGCACCCTATAACATGTAGCTACTACTTTTCAATCTAAGGGCTCGCCTCTAGACTCCCTACAGATGAGGCAAATATTTATGATTCAATAGGTAATACACTGTCATCATACCATTCCCCTAGAGAGACATCCTCCAGCTAGTACTACTGCACCATGAGTTCGGCTCCAACATTAATAACCACTTCTGCCATTGTTTTATCAAGTTCCTATCCTCTCACCAGCCTCATCGACTAGATCTCCATATCATACTCTTACAGCAATGCAATCCATTTTTCCCTTCACTCTCCTAGCTCGTTCTACATGAGCAATGTCTTCACTGCGGGGTTAGGATCTATAGCGAACACTTTGTTGTGCAAGATAAAATGCTTGAACTTCTTAACCCCTTTAACAAGGGCATAGGCTTGTTTTTCGATGTTATGATACCATAGCTCAACATCCTTCAGAGGGGTGCTCATGAAGATGATCGGATGTTCACTCCCCTCGTCATCCTTTTGTGTCAAGATACTGGCACATGAATGACCTAAAGAAAATGAGTAGATGTAGAAGGGCTTCAGGTAGTTGGGGCTGACCATCACAGGGGTGTTAGCAATTGCCTTCTTAATTTCCCCAAAATTCTGCTTTGCTTTTGGGGTCCACTCGACCTTAGCGTCCTATTTTATCATAGCATTGAGTGGTTTGATGATTTTCGTGAAGCCTGTGATGAACTTACGGACAAAGTTGATATTCTCGAAAAAATATTTTAATTCCTTTCTGCTGCCTGATAGCTGAATCTTCATGATTGACTAAATACATTCGGGGTCAATAGAAATTCCCCTTTTTGATAGGACATGTCCAAGGAGCTTCCCCTCAGTGACACTGAAGATACACTTTTTTGGATTAAGAGAAATCCTGAATTCGCGACACCTTTCAAAGACTTTGCATAGGTCAGTGATGTGACTACCCCATTGCATTAAGAACACTGTCAAATAATCCATGTAGATGATTATGCACTTGCTAATTAAGTCCTTGAATGCAATATCCATGGTGTGCTAGAAAGTGGCACCAGCATTGATTAATCCGAATGACATTCATCTATAAGCGAAAGTTCCCCATTTGGTGGTGAATGCCATCTTGTGTTGATCTTTGTACTATACCATAACCTGATTGTACCCTGAATATCCATCCAGGAAGGACATCATCTAGGAGCCATTTACTATTTGTAACACCTCATCCAATGAGGGTACATGATAGATATCCTTTTCTAAGGCTCGGTTCAGATTGTGAAAGTCGACACACAACCTAATTTCCCAATTTTTCTTTCTAACAAGAACCAAATTCACCACCCATGTGAAATTTCTAACCGGAAAAATGATCCTGGCTGACAACAACTTTTGTACTTTCTTGTATATTATTGGTTCCAGCAAAGCATTGACAAGGCATTGCCATTGTCAAAATGGTTTCACTTTTGGTCTAAGAGGGATGGTATGGGTGATAATTGATGTATCATATGTTTTGAGATCCTCGTAGCTCCAGGTGATGACGTCGTGATACTTCCATAGAGCCTCAATTATCCCCTTTCTTTCTTCAGGAGCACACACCTTACCAATGAACACGTTCCTGGCATTCCCAATCGTTCTGAGGTTGTAAGTGTCGCACTGGTCATTGATGGTATCCTTCTTAGCCTACTAATCCTGTTCTCTGATCTGATCCAAGTCAAAGATTTTCTCTAATTGGACCATCCCCCTAGGGATGGTATTGGTCTTCAGGTTAATGATCCCTTCTATATCTAGGTTAGCCTCTTGAGGTTTGACCTTGTCAATTATTTGCATAGCAAACACGTCCGAACTAGAGATAAAATCTAGGATGTGTTTGTCATCATTGAATACCTGAAAGTTGGATACATTATCCGGCACTGATGGGACGGAGGTGAGTTCCAGCGTGAATCTTTTGAGGCTAGATAGGGATAGTGGCTATAGTGTGCTCGCTGCCTCTGCCAAGGCATTGGCAGTATGATTCTGAGCACACGGGATAAATTGGATATTGAATGCATCTAGTCCTTCTAATAGATCCCATACATGGTGCCTGTAGTTGGTGAGTCTTTGATCATAACAGGAATAGATCTTCCTGACTTTCTTTATGACGAACTCTGAAATCTCCATACACTTGGAGCATTTTGACACCCTTTCTTAATGCCATTAAGAGGCCCAACACTAAAGCCTCATACTCTGCTACATTATTGGTACAATAAAACTGAAGTCTATGAGCAGCAAAGTATGACTTACCTCTAGGACTGATCAATTCAAAACCTGCCCTAGCTCCATGCTTAGATTTGGACCCGTCAAAGCACAATGTCCAGAATCCAGGAGAATCCTTGAACATAGAATCAACTGATCTGACTTTCACCATCGATGGGGCCTTCATTTTAGTAACCATTTAGGGAGGTGCAGTGATGAAACATGTTCATTCAGTGGGCGCAAACCCGACTTTCTCTTTCGGAGTCGCCTGTCTTTTGACATGTTCAATTGTTGTTTGACACAAAAAAAAATCAAAGTCTGAGTGGACAACATTATGTACCCCGCACCAACTAGGGAGCAAGAGTTCCTGAAAGTTCATTTGGATTCCCAGACTAAGCTGGTCTTGTACGCATTTTTCCATGAAATCTTTGAAACCGTCCAGCAATCCAAGACTATCGTCCTCCCCTGACTCTTCATCATCAGATTCTATCAACACTTTGGTGCTCTGAGAGGCATTGGCTAGATTAGCAGGTGAGCTGCATAATACAAGGAAGACCTCACTTGTTCCCTCTTCTTCAAGGCATTCTTGCTCGTTCAAATATGATACTGGGGAATAATTCCCCAAATTTTTTTAGCATACAACACCCATTTATGTTGTTGTATTCGGTGATCATGAATCTCATTTGTGGCTCTCGATCGATCCGAATCTAATTCGACATTCCTTTCCATGGAAACCACATGTGTGAGTAATCATTCATTGTGTATCCATTCAATCCAGTTGTGAAATCCCTTCCTAGGATTATACCATATGTATCTAGGATATCAGCAACCTGAATGTCTATGGTCTATTGGATCTGGGGATCAACATCAATCTGCATAGGTATTCTACTAATTTACCCCACTATGCTGATCTTAGTTGTGTCAAGTTGTGTCACCTTCTGCTAGGAAGGATTTGGTGTTATTTTGAGTGCCTTGCACATGCTCAGGGGCATGACATTGGTCAAAGCTTGCAAATCAAGCAGGCAATTGTGAAGGTTCTTCTCGTACACATAGATGGTGGTCAGAAAGGGAGGAGTTTTGGATTTCCTCTGAAAAAATCTCCCAGAAATGTCCACTTGGGTGACTTGTCCTTTGTCCTTCTCGTTTCCCTTGCTTTGGGTTGGTGCCTGATTAATTATTTTTTTGGATTGCTTGTTTGCTTGCTGACCTGTAGGCGGGTCAACCTTACTGTTGAAGATCTGTCTAACGACTGGCTCATTTTTTTGATCGTCAAAGGAGACCCTCTTTGCTAGAGTTTCTTGAGTTAACCCCTGTGGTGGGGTCCCATTGATCATTCTAAAAAAAGCATTCCTAACGGCAGGCACCTTTAGTAGCTCAAATGCGGACACACTTAGCTTCATCCTTTTGAATTCTTCAACAATATACTCCCCCATCTGCTCAAATTCTTGATCATAGGAAACATTTTGGGAGGAGCTAGCAGCCTGGCTTTGCCTGTTGTTCTATCATTTATTCATGCTGAGATACCATGTAGGTATGTGGGGAAAACTCGTGTTATTACTTGCATTTGGATCGAGAGGGGTGCTGAAATTATTCGACAAAGTGGAGGTCATAAAAGGACCTCTAGCATGACCATTGGCCTGTCTATTCCTAAGGTTATAAGGGGTAGTCCAATGGTGAAACATTTTGACTTCATCTTCCCTAAGCTCTTCTTCGTCCTCTTTAGAACCATTATCTACTGAATCAAAAAGCTGAGCCAAAGGACTTTCAGAACTTACCTCTTCCGCTTTATCACTATTGTTCAAGTTGTCACCCTCCTACTCTAGCGCGTTGCATTCAGCCTTTGGGAAAGGAGCCTAATTTCACCACCAGCACTGAGGATTCATACAGGTCAAACAGGACAATGTCTCTGCACCTTGAATTGTCCACCACATTCTAGACTTTAATTTGGAAGATGTTGGCAGTAGTTTGGAATTCTAGACAATATAGCTCGAAATTCCGACTTGTTTTGTGTATGCGACACCAGCTAGACAAAGCGGCCTCTACCAAGTAAACTCCACTCGCAAGGTTCTCATTACTGCTCAGCTAATCAAGGGGTGTGGGAATGCTGCTATTGTTGGGTCTTGTGTTCTACGTTCGATTTTTCCTTTGGAAGGGCCTTCTGTCAAATTTCTGACCCGAATTCTAATTCCTATCATAATTCTATCTGAACGATGTGCTAGCATCTGGACTGTCCTGATTTTCATGATGATCTCGGTTATCACGATTAAGGTTAGCCTAGATGCTCTTTTGTGATGCTTGCAACTGGTTATTCTAGTTACTCAAGTGCATCATTTTTGTAAGCTCATCAATCCTGTCATTTTCGACATTGTTTGGTTGCGACATTGAATTCTGGAGGAACACGGGCTGTGCAACCGACTGATTCTGATGAGCGAGTGGGAATTCAGCTGCTTGGAAGTACGTTGGTACTTGGGATGACTGAGGATGGGAATGTTGCTGCTGGGGCAGCATGTAGTGAGGTACCAGATGTGTTTGATTCATTGGTTGCCCGGTATGCGAAACCATAGGTAGGTATGGTACTAGATTCATTAAGGGTGTCTAATGCTGCAAGGCTTGAGTAAGCCCTTGAATTTGTGTTAGATGTGCGGTTTCCCCAAGAGAAGGCAATAGACCATAGATATTCTACCCCAAATCTGTGTTGGCAATAATAGCCTCAATGTATGCATCGACCAACCTGGTGGGCCACATTCGCATTCTTTTTACCAGAGCTGAAGTGAGGTTATCCAATGTTGCATAGTAAACAGGAAAAACAACAACATCATTGAAAATGTATGGGGCCTACAACCGAGTGTATGCTCTATGGAAATGATCATTGAATGAACTGATCAGTTCATTAATCTCCCTCTGAACCGACATGAAGTGTCGGTACAAGTCTGCAGAGCTGACCAGAGTTTTGAACTTCTATAGGAAAGCCTCCTTCAAAAGAGCCCAAGTAGTGATTGTTTTGACAGGCAAGTTGGCATACCAATAGAATTCTTCCTCCCTGAGAGAATAGGGAAAGAGCCTACAAGCCCCGTCCTTGTATATAACCTACATAGTTTTCAAAGCGATTTCAAAAATTATTACATGTTCCTCCGCAGTCCTCTACGGGTCTCAGGCATTGAATTTCGCGCAGAAGCTTTCAGGATTCTTTGGCATATCATGGTAGAAATTGAAGGCCAAAGGGGATGGATTATTTCCCAACCATGCCATAGGAGGAGGTAGTGGAGGTGGTTGTACCATACAAACTGGTAGTTGTAAAGGGACAACACTAGGGCTTGCTGCTATGTCCGACTAAAAGGCAGTGTTCATCCCAGATGGAGTGGCAGCCTAGAATGCTATTTGGATCAGATGAGTGGAGGGTGGTACTGCCAATGATGATGGAGAAGATAGAGGTGAAAGAGAAGTGAGTTGGTCTAGCGAATCGGTGATGGATGGTTCCCTTCATTTAGCTCTTTTAGCTCAAACACGAGGTTGTAATTCCTAAAATTCTCCTTTATTTGGTGTTGATCTCAAGACTCGATGAAATCCCTCAGGGGAGAATGACCCAATTCAATCCAACTTTATCTCCAAAAATCCTTCCTTTTAGTGCCAGTTCTATTGATGGTGTTTTTATGAACTTCACAACACAGGTAATGCGTAGGTGCATTACCTCTCTTGAAAGAAAATCTTCCACAATCAAATTATAGAACACTATCCCAAGGTGTCTCGGATGTCAGGTCATGATGATGCTTGGAATATATTAGTTGATTTATGTGATTTTCTAGAATCACAAGGTGGCCTTACGTGAGTTAAAGCTATAGGAAAATTGGATCTATTAACAAAGTTCTTTGAATAGGAAATTACTGCATTTTGCTGTAGGTTCAAACAATAGTCTTGAACTCCATTGTTTCATTAGATTTGGCTTTACAATGTGCAATGAACCTTAGCATAGGTTACTTCTTAAAAAAAAGGGGAAAAGGGGCAGGGAAGAGAGAAGATTCCTAGACCTACAACTACCGATGAACAGTGATCATGGAGGTTCCTGTTGTGGATAATTTCCTTAAAATAGAATTTCACTTAATCAAAATTCTCACAATGTCATGAAATCTATGCTATCTTCTAAGGACTACAGATATTTCATCATTCATTCACCATATATATGTGAATAAAGATAAATTTTAAAGAGCAGCTATGAAATTATGGTCCAGACTAACTTTACACAGTCACCTACTAGTAGCAAATGACTAAAAGTATGGACAAGAAAAGCATACGCACAACATAAATCTTCATAACCAAAGATTACATCACTAAATCTACCAAAGATAGCTAAAAGGAAATAGAACAACAAAGCAACTTAAACCAGTCTCTTAACTAATGGGAGAAGAATCATAAAACATGTGGAGAAATCCAAAATACACCAATAAGTCACTGTATTTTCTATTGCATGCCTTTACAACAACTCAACTCTCTTAAAATGAGAGGAGGGGACCTCTATTTATAGTTTTCAAAAAGAAAAATGAATGGCCAAGAGTCAATTCTATTGTGTTGCCAAGATGCACTTTACAATAGGGTCTCACCTACCCCCAAATATATTACATTTTAGAAACATCTTTTGTCTTTTTCCTATTTCATCTTCTAGTGGCAACACTGTAGCAGTTTTGTCTTTTTGTTGATTGCTCTTTGCTGCAGCTACTCTTTCAGAAGTTCTTCATCAATAACAAGATTACCTTCCTACTTCAAAGCTGCATATTCTACGAATCTCAAGATTACCGACCGAAGCTTGTCGACCTCAATGATATCGGACCTTAACACCTGGTAACTCCACTCCTTGGAGTTGTTAACGAGCTTTTCCCAGTCTTCGTCATATTTGGCAACGTTGTCCTTGAAAAGCTCAGACTGGGTGAAAGCTCAAGCAACAAAGCTCATAAAGTCTGTGGTAATCTCGACTGACATTTCCTTTTCCATCCTTCTCCAAAAGTGAGGCTTTATGCTTTCCGGGTTGATCTTAATGATAGGCATTTCGTACCCTGTCATTAGCTTAAGATATCTGATACTATCTCCTCTGGCCTCCTTCGCCCATTCTATATCCAGAATTATTCTTTCCAGGATTTGTTCTAGCCTCCCCTTTCGGTGATCAAAATCACACTTCCACACATCCATTAGCCAGTGGTCATCGTCCTTGAAGGCGAGGTCCTTTTCCCAAACTTCGCTCGGTAATGTGAGGATAGCCTCAATCTTCAGATAGGCAGCTCTGTACTTCTTTGGGAACTCCTCACAAATTTTCCTTGTGCCTTCAAGAGATGTTTGTACCTCTAGGAACTTGTTTGCTATTTGGATAGCCAAGTTGATGCCCGTGTTCTCAATGTCCAAGACCTACCGGAACCAAGTTTCCGTAGTCTTATCCAAATTTCTTCTCTTTTCCAACTTATGGATTTGTTCCTAGGATATCAACTGCAGTGGGGCTGATGACGTGGTAGGTTGCTTATCTGGAGATGACCACTATTGAATGTAGGTTGTCAAATCAGCCACCTATGCCTTGAGCTCTTGCTTTGAAACCTTATCTTGTTGGATAAGGTGCACCACTATGGCGACTGATTCCTTAAGATGGTCAACCTTCTATTCCCATGTAGCTACTCCCAAGTCGATGGTGGATATGTTATAAATTATTCCCTATTCTCCAACCACCGAGGTAGCTATCTGCACTGCCCTAGATCCAAAGGCATCCATCATTATCTTAGACCTGACCCTTGGCTTCTTCTCCTTCTTTATCATAATTTGAGCCCTAGCCAGTATTGCCTCCATCCTTGCTTTTGGATCCTTCAGGGCGGGAGTTCTCTTTTCAAGCTTCCTTTGTAGCCAGTCGGGCATTTGAGACCCTTCCTTGGGTGATTCCTATTGAGATTTTTTGTCCTCCACCCTAAGCTCAATGGCTTTGACATTAACGGTCTCCTACTCAACCCCTGCATCCTCTTTCTCTTCATCAAAATCTTGTGTGAGCGTTATGCGCTTGATAGGGGACTTGGTGAGCAGCTGCTCGTTAGGGTGGTCTACCCCCTTGGCACCCATTTCTTCTTCTTCTTCTTGTTCATCCTCATGGAGGGATGCTTCTTTCTCATGCTCTAGGGTTTTATTATGCCTTTCCGCAGGGGACCTACTGCCTTTAGTCCCTAAAACAACAACTCTTTCTTCAACTGTAAGATGTTCTTCAGCCTCTTTATCCTCAATGGCCTTGAGTTTCTTGTTACACTTTGTGTTGAGCTCTGGATCAACCATCTCTTGGAGTATGTCTATTCCTTGATCCTTGCTACCATCATTGGAAGATTCATATGCCACCTCATCGATCACTCGATGCTCATAGATAAGATGCTCATGATATACAAATTTTTCATCTTTCGGTCTCGCGACTACCTGTTGTTCTCATCGCTCGAGCTCATCCAAGCTTTGCATTGTGGCCTCCATCATAAGTGGTTCTATAGGAGGAGGGAGAGCTGGGGTGTTAACCATCACCTAGGCTATTGCAGCTTGCACCATTGGATTTGCCAGAATTCTTGAAAGCTTAAAAGGCACATTTTGCATGTATTTAATGAGGGACTTCGGGAGAGTGAGGGTAGGCATTGCAACAATAGATGAAGTGGGTGGAAGGGAAGGTGACATGGAGGATGATGAGATTGGTGAGGTCATGGTGGAGGATGAATCTACAAATATGACCTGCATGATTGGAGAAGTGGAGGCAAGGTGGATAGAGATGTCCACCGCCAGCGGAGAGGAAGTAGCCATTGCAAGTGAATTGGGTGGAATGGTAGCAATGGCAATAGCTGATGAAGTGGTTGGGGACCTTGGTGGATCAGCTTCAAAATCCTCACCCTCATGGAGTGGATCCTCAAGTATCATAGGCATCTCTGTGACATTGCCTGTTCTTCTATGTTTCTTGGGAGGTTCGCCCTCTGAGGCCTTTCTGGCGTACACCTTCAGATTAGGATGCTGCTCATCAACCTCCTTCCTCTTTCTTGATTTGATAGATGGTGGAGACTTAGATGTTTCACTAGTTGTAGTAGTAGTTGCCCCACCATCAAATCTACTCGGCTCATTCTCGAGTCCCTTGAATGTCAAGGCGACTCCCTGTTGTTTCAATTGAGCAATCTGCCCACTAATCCATGCCTTTGTACGAGCCTCAATGGGCTTGGTGAGGATGTTGAGGTCGTCAACCTCTTGCTCATCCCAATAAATCAAAGGCAGTGGAAGATTTGCAATAGCATTGTATCTTGGGTCTATCACAGTGCTCTCATCTTCTTCTAGCTCATTCAGAATTGGACACAAGTTAACCCTTTTCACAAAGTAGGCGGTCATATGCATGTAATGTCATATCCGCAATTCAAAATCATCCTTGCAATTTTCCCAAAATTCCTCAACATGGTGGAGGGGGCGTATTCCGGTCCAAGAGCTTTCCTGATGTGTTTGTATGGGTCCATCCATGGCCTAGTTATATGCTGCCTGAAGTGGTACTCGGCTAGCTCCTTTTCTGAATTACTTGCACACTGGGAAGTATGAATTTGGTACAACCCCTGGCCAAGTCCGAGGGGATAAGGAGTTCCTGCTAGATGTTTACTACTGAGGATCTGGTGTATATGTCTCAACTACCATGTCTACTCCAATAGTATAATTGGGTCATTGGGGTATCGGGGTAGCTTATTCAGCCTCTCTGTCAATCCTTGAGCACGAATGTAGGTGAACTTCGGGAATTGTATAAACATGAAGGCATAGTTCTTGAGAAGGGCCCTAGCATTATGAGAGAATCTTCTCTTAAAATCACCTCCCAAAGATTGAATGATATACGTAGTGAAGGTATCATTCACCCGACAGTAGTCTCGCTTGAAGTTTTTGTATTGTAGTTGTGGGTATATGTCGTATGGTTTGAGTTCTCTTCTAGGTGCCCCATTGGGCACCACTGATAATCCATGATATTACCACCTATTGGCAAGCGAGTAGACCAGGTAGGATTTCATGTAGAACTTTAAGGTTTTCCTAACATTGATGAATTGCTCAAGAAAGCATTTATTGATTATTTCACCCCAGTAGAATGCAGTGTCATCCTCGCGAACAATTTGCTTGACAAAGTACAACATCCACTCTTGGAAGAAGGCCGTAGCAGGAAGGCCCATTACCCTGCTTAGTAGGGTGACCGGATCCTAGTAATCTTCATAGAAATCACTGCGAAAGAGCTCTTGGGGCACCTTCAAAGCACTGGCCTACTTGTCCTTCAACCAATATTGCTTAATCAACTTATTGCATGTCATGGGATCCTGATCCCATAATGCTTTCGAAGGCGGGGATATGGAATGTGTTAGTTATCCCAACAGGGGACATATCAGCTAGGATGTTGCCATCCCTATCCACAATAGTTCTAGTTTCAGCTTGATACGCCTCTCGGCAAGCCATTACCAGCTCGGGGGCCACCAATGCGGGAAGGAAACCAACAGCTTTAGCAAGTCCACTGCTTCTAACTAACTTTGTGTTGTCTGTCTTTGGATCCACCCTGACCTTTTGAGTAAATTCATCAATATCGACTTGCCTGATATTGGTGTCTCTAATGTCTTTCCAACTAGTCGCGATCTTTGAATATAATGACGCCCCCTGAAATTGGTACCTCATCTGATCCTTGTCTTCCTTTCCTCGAGGGGCCTTCACGGTTCTTTTCCCTTTTTCTTTGGCCGTCCCAGAAGCCTTTGCACCAGATTCCATAAATCCTACATAGAGAGATGGGAGTTAGCAACATTATCATGATAAAGCGGCCTTAGACAAATCCTTGCACATCAAGGTTAGATCACATAACATTCATATTTGATAAATGTCTAACACTTGATAAAAGCATTACTGGAAAGCAAAACAAGTAACCTGGGTTCCCAGGGCCGAACTTCCTCTGGCAGAATGTCGTTTGGAAGGGAAAATGAGGCATGGAACTTTGGATGACCTTTCTCGATGTTGGATTTGTTCAATGAAGGGTTGGCGTGAAAGAAGGCCAAATTTCAGCACATGGGTTGAAGTCCCTTTTGGATTTGGAGGTCATTTGAGCCCTCATTCTTGCATTCGAGTTTCAGCTACTGGAAAGCCATTTGGAGTTGGTTGTTCAGAACAACATAGGGAAAATAGTATTCTAGGAGCCGGATTTCGGGATCCGGGCTGCTAGGGCCAGAAAGCTGTTGTGGAATAGCTTTTTGAAATGGTGAAATGCGGATGGAAGTCTAAGGATGGAAGTCTGGGTGGTAGATATGTCACTTGATGAAAACCCAGTGGTGAATGGACGTTCGGGGCTCGGGAGTCGAAAAGACGAACCGGTTTGGCCTTTCGAGATGGTGAAAGCGACATGAAATTCCGAAGATGAAATTCTAGAGGTCGGGACTTGGAAGGAGTTTTGACGACTCACTTTCGTTTACACCTATGCGTGGCAAAAGGGTGACCGGGGTCTAGGAGTCGGAAAGACATCTCGAGATAGCCATTCGAAATGGCAAAGGTGACATGAAATTTTGAACATGGAATTCTAGAGGCCGGGGTCTGAGAGCAACTTGGGCGCTTGGTATTCTTGCAGGTTTAAGATTGACTTCACACCCCCAGGGTTCGAGGTCCGGAAGGACGCTTGAGGAAGGCTGTTTGGAATGGCGGAGGCACAGTGGAAACCCAGAAAGGGAATTCCAGAGGCCGAGACCCGGGGGCTAGTTTGGTCGCAAAGTACATTTTATGTGTTTTTGACAATGGCCGTAGGAAGGCTCGGGCCTAAAAGGTGCCATCGACTGTTCTGAAGAATAGTGACGAAGAGGTTAAGTTTGGGCCTTTGATTTCATCTTTCAAACGATTGATTTTTCAATTTTGATTTTGTGGGTTTTAGGCTAAGGTACTACCCTACTAGGTTTTGAGTTTCTTATATGTTTTTTACTTGATTTAGACAATTATTTTGAGGAAAAGGAGACAAGGCACATGGACGGCAGACATACCTGGAAATCCCAAAGAAGATTTCAGCCGAATTCGCGAGGAACGATGAAGCAGGGGTTCAGGCGTGGAGGTGGAAATTGCTAGGGTGGCGCTGCGCTTTTCAATCACTTCTGACATGTGAAAAATTGTTTATATAGCTCCAATTGCAATTAATGTCACAATTAAATGCCTGGTACAGCGGCAGTTGTGGTAGCTGAGTTCAAATTTTGAGATGACAATGGGAGCTCCTTGATCCGAGAGCCAAAAAGATGTGGACGGATGGCCATTTTGAAATCTATGAAGTGTTAAGTCAAATGGCAATCAAGAACCCAGGGTCTGAGTCCTAGAAGGACATCGAGCCATGGCTGTGCGGAATAGCAAAAGACAAAGGGAATTTCGGAGAAGGAAATCTGACAGCCAGGGTCCGGGGACTGGGAAGATGCCAGGTGCCGATCACGTAGAACGTCAAAGCTGACATAGAAATCCACAAAGGGAAACTCGAGGGTCCAGGCCTGGGAGGCGGCACGGACATCAGAAAGGCTGTAAGATAAGGGAAACCCAAAATGGCCAAGATTTAACATTTTTCCAAGGGGCAAAATTTGGTCAAACTTAAAATGTGACTTTTGAGAATGTGTTGACCTTTAAGGATGCAAAAATGGACACACAAAATGAGGTGAACCAAAAAGGACTAGGCAAGAAAAAAGGGAAGGAGAGGGTCCCCATTCCAAATGGGGTGTGTGTGCAGTAGGCACAACAAGTTTTAGCGATCCGCGTGAAGGGTTGATCAAGTTATGAACATTTGTATTCTAACAGTTTTTCTATTGCTTTAGTTTGTGTTTCTGAATGAAGATGATGTGGTTCTAGTAAGTTCAATTACTGTAGATGATTCTCAAGTAATTCATGATGCTTGTGGATGTTTCTAGATTGTGCTTTATCTATGTTGCACATTCGCATTGATTGTTGTGCTCGTGATCAGTGATTTTCTCTTGCATGTTCATTTTTTTCATGTTCAAGGCCAACAAGGTAATTGTAGCATGTTTTGGATCTTTGAGGAATAGTTTTAGAAGGTGTTTCATGTTCTAGGATATTATTTTGGGTCTTCACTATGTTGTGGTTGACCTTGGTGGATTCACATTGATAATCTTTATTGCTCTAGGCTGATAGTTTGTATTCATTTCATTAGTTTGTTAAAGCAAACATGTAATTGATGTAATTGCTTGTTGCAGATATATCCAGATGGTTGTATTCTGAATGTTTCTGTAAGACAGTGAGTCTTCCTTTGTATTTGAGTAGTGAGCTCTAGGCAGTATGCCTAAATTCATGTGCATTCCCCATTTATTCTTCTTATACTTTTAATAGGGTCTAAACTTGTGGACTGACCTCCATCATGGTTTTTCCTCTAATAGGGTTTCCACATAAAAACTTTTGGTGTTATGTGTGTTTTCGATGTGTTGATGGTTTATGCTTTCATGGTTATTAATCATATATAAGAATAAGGGTCAGTAAGTTTAATAAAGTTTAAATTTTTGTGACAACTGATTCACCCCCCCTCTCAATTGTTTGCCCTTGTGTTGCCAACAATTCCTACATTTTGTTTGAGCAGATTTATTTGGTTCCAAGAAGGAATCCCGATGATTAAAGATTAAATCTCAGAGAACTTTAATGTGTAATTGGAGTTGAACTTAGATTGAAATATTCCTACCAATCACTACTTTCCACATGCCTTGATGTAATTTTTCCCTTGGATTTCCTCTCATGTATTTTTCTTATCCTATCCATGCTTTGTTTTCTATAAAAGGCTAGAAGATACCTTTTTTAAAGTTAAGTTCAAAATTTGTGGATGTCGGAACTGCCAAAACTTCTCTAAGTTTTGTTCTTTTTTCTTGTTTTCTAAATCGTTTCAGTCTAAAAACTTGTCTGCACATAGAAATTAATCAATATCGGAGCTAATTTGATAGTTACCTATCTCATGAATCTTTTGTAGCTGGTTTTGTTAGTTCAGTCGAACAAGACTATGTGTTGTGCTATTTAAGGGTGCATACAGAACCTACTCTGTGTCCAAACTAAAACCCCTCTCTTTAAAATCTCACATTGTTTTATATATAGTTGTGAAGCAATTTGGTGAAGTATAAAGTGGTTTTATTTGATTTGGTTAATTCTTTGAGGCATGCATGGAAAATAACTAGGAGAAATTTTAATTTTTCAGTATTTTTATGCTTTGTTTTAGAATAGATGTTTAGATTCTCGAAAATGTTCCAAAAAATAGATGAATGAATGGAAATTTATTGAAAATATTTTATTTTCTATGAAATTGTTGAATGCTTAATGCTAAATCTACTTAAGTGATAACAAATAAATTGTTGTTGTTCATGAAATATTGTTTCAAATATTTTGATTTCATGATATTTGTTCTTATGATCTAATTGAAAACTCAGTGTCTAATATATATGATTTTAAACAACCATATTCCCTTTGAGATTGACAACAATATCACATCATACACTAGAGTGAACCTAGTATAGTCAAGACCTGACTACTATCCTCTTTAAAACTCTTCTTTCATGTCTTCATGAACCTCTCATAATCCAAGTTATAGCTAAGAGTTGTCCATGTAGCTTGCACTTGACATTGTCATGGTGTTGAATCATATGTAAACTTCATGTCCTCATTCATGAATGGACTCATTGTAAGTATCCATTGTCTTTTGGTATAAAAAACCTTATCATTTATATATGATCAATGCCCTTGCACAGTCCTTTTAAGTAACATTCATAAGGTTTAGAAAATATTGATCAGTCTCTAGAATAGCCCATTAAACATGGCTTGTGCTTCAATGCACTACATAATTGATTAAAAATGACCACTCTGCATATCAACCAGTTTTATAGTCTCTTTATTGCAGCAAGAGGTAATCACTCTTGGATCATGCAATCATTATATTGTAACCTGTTAAACTTGAGTCAACCTGAATGCACCCAATGATGATTGACACCTAATTTTGATGATAGTTATTTATTTGTACATGAATTGTGCTCATATGAGTTCCTCCATTTCTATTACAACATAGCCACATTAAACTTGGGTCACACATGAATGCATCATGTATTTGTTATAGCACAACTATTCCGCATGACCAATAGAGTTATGGATCACATAATTAAAATCACAAGAATTTGTCCATCGGTTGTGCTCTTATGGGGAACCTTTAATTCATTTTTTATTGTTAGGGTTTCATAGTGATTATTCAATTTCCATGTGGTGTATTGTTAACTCTTGCTAACATAATTTTGGAATAAATGTTTGACTGCATTACTTTGAGTGTGAAGAATTTTGTTTTTTGCTTATAATACATTCATTGAGAGCTGAATCAGAAAGATTCTTATGCTTAAACCCATCTTGTAAATTTTCTTTAAGCTACATTTAGGAGGATTCATGGATTTTTTGTGATTTATACAACTTTTTTTTATAGTAAATGACATCAAAATCTTTCTAAAATTGAAATGATTTATTAATTATGGTTTTATGATAATTAAATGTTTTATTTAGAAGGGGTTAATATGTGGCATTTTTATGTGAAAGAAGAATAGATTGTGATGAAAAATTTAGGTATGGACGGTTCATACAATATTGGATTTCTATTAGTGACATAACCAGGTTAGAGAGTACCTTCAGTCAGTCTGAAACATTTCTAGGTGTTTTCGTTCAAAATAAGAACTTGAGTGTAGGAATACAAACGTCAGTGGTTACAAAAAATCATAAATCTATTGGTCCAATTTTAGATCCAATTTGAGGTCATGAATGCCAAACAAAGAAAGTTCATACATTTTAAAGATAAAATCATAAATTTTCTTGTCCATATTCACATCCAACTTGAGGTTGTGAAGCTCCAACAGAGAAAATTTGTACATTCTAAAGATAAAATCATAAATCTGTTGGTCCAATTGGAGATCTAATTTGACGTCGTCAAGCTCTAACAGAGGATGTTCCTACATTCTAAAGATAAAATCATAAATCTGGTTGGTCCAATTTGAGGTCCAATTATAAGGATTTATCTTTTTAATTATACTTTTTTGACGTTTGGCTTGATACAAATTATTACTTTAGAATTATGGTATTGCTTTTCTCTAATTTTTTCAACCCTCATTTCATGAAAGAGCTCTGAAGATGGTTCCTTTAAATAGAGACTACACTTGTCCACTATAGGTTCCATCTAGAAACATCTGAAGCTTAGGTACTATCATACTCAGAGAAAAAGTAGGATTCTATAGTTAATTGTTGTAGCATAATAGATAGTTACTTGTTCATATACCATTATTTCTAATTCAAAATTTCTACACCTTATTCTAGGAGAAAATCACAAGGGGATTCTATACATAAGACACCATTGTTTCAAATTCAAAATTGTTAGTTCTTTCATAATTGTTTGCTTCATTTATTTGATCTAAGACAACCTATTGTATAGAAGATTCTCTCAAATAAAAGTAAAATCCTTTATTCTGGGAAGACTATTCAGAATCTTCCCATCATAACAATGAACAAAAAACCAGTCATTAACCTAAACTTTGCAAGAGTTTCATTCAATTCTACTTTTCCACTCTCTTTTCCATTCTGAATTTTATTCTCAATTTCATCCATGTAGAAATTCCTCAACTTGTATCCTACAGTTAGCTGTAACTTTACCAGGTGTCAAGGATAGCTTTGAGCTTTTACCGAAGAAACAATTGAAAAAAATTGGCCTTACCAAATACAATGTGTTGAAAATCTATTTTGAAGTTATTTTGGAAAAGTGTTCCTGAGAGTATAACATGCAATTTTGAATTAACCTTTTTGCATGAATTCAATATCTTTGATCAGCTATTTTGAGCTTGATGACCATCAAGAACAAGAAGACTTGTGCTCTCTAAAAGAAACTTTCCAATATGCTTAGCCTCTTTAGGAAAAATTCTTTTAGAGAGCATAGGTCTACTCATTCCTGATGAAGGTCATCAAGCTCGAAATAGCCAATCAAAGATATGGAGTTCATGCAAAAATGTTAATTCAAAACTATGCATTATATTCTCAGGAGCTCTTTTCTAGAATAACTTCAAAGAGCTTTTCAACATATTGTATCTAGTAAGGCCAAAAAATTTCAGTTGTTGTTTGGGTGAAAACTTGAAGCTATCTGCAACACCTAGTAAAGTTATGTTTAACAACAAGATCTATAGGCTGAGGAAGTTCTTCATGGATGAAATTGGGAATAAAATTTAGAATGGAAAAGAGAGTGGAAAAGTAGAATTTTATGAAACTCTTGCAAAGTTCAGGTTAACGACTGATGCTTTTGTTCATTGTTATGATGGGAAGATTCTGAGCATTCTTCCCAGAGTAAATGATTTTATTGTGATTTTGAGAGCATCTTTTATATAGTAGGCTATCTTAGATCAAATTAATGAAGCGAACAATTGTGAAAGAGCTAGCAATTTTGAATTTGAAACAATGGTGTCTTATGTATAGACTCCCCCTATGATTTTCTCCTAGAATAAGCTATAGAAATTTGTAATTTGAAACAATGGTATATGAACAACTATTTAGCCTATCTGTTATGCTACAATAATTAACTACAGGTTAGAACATATCCATATCAACATAAAATAACAGGTGCAATTCACCTCAACCTCTACTATGCTAATTGATTTGAAAGGAATTTTTCACTCCATGAACATTCTCTATGCACATCAGTATGTTGGTTATTATCTTGATCTCCTTTTTGATCAAAATAATAGTGAATTTCATTGCATAACTCATGACCATTTTGTAGTGCTATGATCCAATGCTCTTTTACTTCTTACTCACTATGTTCTCAATCACCATATGTGCAAATGACTTAGAGGAGAGATCTTTGTCACCATTTGAAGAAACTTTCATTGTTTTTGGACTATTTGTTATAATTCAATCACTGTTGTATAGTTTTATTCATTTCTCAGTCCTATAGGATAGAGGGAAATTCATAGTTTGCAACTCTCTAACAATAATACTCCTTTCAGTGATCTTATTCACCTAATTCAATTTGTTATCTTCTTCATTTCTTAGTGCTAATAATGCATACATAGTGTTTTCTTAGTCATAGCTACAACGCTCCTTCATTTGAAGATATTATGTTGCTTAAACAATAATGTTTTAGTGAACTCATATTTTGTCTTGCAAACATCTTGCTGCACTTGTAAAGTTTTTTTGTGCATGATATGTACTCAAGATTCCTTTAAATGGAGATATTTTGTAGAGGTAGTAGGATAATGGTGTCAATAAAATAATAGTGTTAGTGAGAGGTATGATAGTAGATACACTGAGAATGGAAAGTATAATGTTTTGATAGTAAAAGAATCATTTATCTATTCAGATCTTGACACAAGTTTTCTCGGTACATAAGATAGCGTATAATGTATTCCATTCCATGGTATCCACCTACTTCCATACCACCTAAAGAAGCAATGACTGAGAGTATATGTGCCTTATATTTTGCAGCCTAAATGTGTCTTTCTAATGGATTTCCACAATTAAGAAGAAGGTATGTCATGAAATGTTTGTGCCCACCCAAAACTAAACTTTACAAAGAATTTTTGGACCTATGAAAAATACCATAAGCTACTTCAAAATACATATTTGCATCTTTATGATTATATACACAACATCTTTTTTGTCATAGCTTTAAAATACACATTTATGATAATATTCACATAGAAAGAACCTTGAAAGGTAGGAAACCTTGCTCTCATTATTCTTAGGTCAC
>CM021106.1:352373724-352630856 GCA_007115665.2 Sequoiadendron giganteum | reverse complement strand
TGTTCATGTTATAAATGACTGGCAATAAACTACTAATGGTCATGTGACCAAGTTCAGTCATTTATAAGTAGTTTTTTGTAGTTTTTTTAGTAGTTTATTGTTGTTTTTGTACTAGTGCAAGCACTTCATCCCTTCTATCCATCTAAGGCCCTTATGTCCCAAAACCAAGTCCTTCATCCCTTCCATGCTTCATCCCTTACATTCTTGGGTCATTACATTCCATTGCCTAGCATTCCTACTCTAAAATCCCATTACCCTTTTTACCTATCACCTCATATCCCTAATCAAGATCACCAAAGGAACACATTCTTAAAATCCTTCCAACTTCCTACCTTCATCAACCCATTCATAACACCTCAATATCATTCATCTCCATCCACCAATACCATTGCTCTCAAAAGAAAATTGGATGCCAAATCTCAAATGCATAAAGCTATAAATCCATAAAAGTTAAAGGATCAACATGTCCCATAAAAAATCCATGCAAAAATAAAGAAAATAATGATCCAAAATTAAAAATTTGAATCTAAAAGGCCACAAAGGCCAATGAATCAAAAATCAAAGTAAAAAACCACGTGGATTCCAAAAATACTCATAGAACCAATGCATCTTGTGGAGAAATTTTTTTCCTTCAATGTTTTCGACCCTTGTAGACCTCCTTTTGGCCCTTATTTTATTTTCATGTTAGGATGGCTTTGTGCCTTGAAGGCTAAAAGGTTACTTTTGCAGAAAACCACACAACGCGCCATGTGGTGGTTGCCCAACTTTTCCTTATTTTGTCTTCATTTCGGGCCCAAACCAAGACACGTGTCTGCCTGGTGGGGATTTTCCCCAAAACTATTCTCACAAATTCAAAAATTTCCCACTAGCTTGTCATGTGAGCCATTTTTTTGGGTGGATCATGTCTTCCACAAATGTATCTCTTTTTGGCAGATTTTGTTAGACAATGCGATAGAGTTCTTACTTTTAGGGTTGGACTTTTGGAGTGGCATCATCATTCATTGTAGCTGATTGGATCATGTTTTACTTGACAGTACTAGTATCTGATCTTTTGAAAACATATCTTCACAAAACTTATACAAAATCTTTAGCCATTAATGAAGAAGCTAAAAATTTATGAGCAAATTTTTTTGCAATCTAATTAGACCCAAGATTGTCTTTTACAGTCTATCAAGTGCAGACATTTGGTAGTGGTTCATCTCTACTAGCTGCAATGTTGGATTCTTCTTCTAGCCATTTGAAGGGGTTTGTAGTAAGGAAAAATTATGATCAAAAAAATTAAAAAATATAAATCAGGAGTCATAAGTTTAAAATAGGGATATATTTCTCAAGAATTGGAGGATTTTACAGAGCATTGTTTACACTCTATGACATGTTTTATTTGTCAAGACTATTAATTAGATTGGCATCCGACCTTTGTTTTTAGTTTTTTTATTGTAAGAACAAATATTATTAAGGAGAAACTTTTGAGATTGTGTATTTTATGGCCTTTATCATGAATTTCCCTTTTTTATATCAATTATGTTCAAATCTCTATGTCAAAGTCTTACGCAGATAGTTTGGATAATTGTTCTATATTCTATTAGCTTCTATGTTTAAATCTATAGTTTAAAAATTAGATCATGTTTATTACACTCTTTCATTTTCTATAAAGATTATGCTAGAACACATATTATGTTGTCAGAGCAAGGGCGGACCTATAAGCATATAAACATTCCTATTAATGTTAGGATTTCTTATTTCTATCGAACCTTAATGGATATTTCCCACAAGGATATTTGAATGGATGCTCTATGTTTTCTCTAGCCTTAGTCATTCGTTATCTTCCCAATAATGAAGGGTCTGTAGAATTTTGTGTCCATTTTATCAGAATTAAGAAATTGTTAAGTTTTGAAATGTTGTAAAAGCTTTGGTGCATCACCATCTTTGATTTTCTTTGCAATTCTCTTTCCCCCTTTTCCCAAAACAAAGAGAAGAGATGACTTCTATAACAATCTCGAAGGTCATTTAGTGAGGCGTAATTTTGTCCTACATTCGTTGAATTTCCCATAAGCCTATTCGAAGAGGTGCAAGCTTTTATGATCAACATTTATTTTTTTGGCACATTCGGTTGGACAAAGCTTTTCACAAATGCCTAATTCGAGATTTTTCAAAAATATTTAATAAATTTAACTAACTAGAGCGGCTGGAAATCTCATGCCCAGAGTTCAAATGAGAGAATCTTCTTGAGGAAATTTATAGTACTCCTAGCTACCTACTTTGACACCTAGAATAAAATGAGTTACAAGATGCATATCACCTGTCGAGAGCAATAGATTAAGAAGTGTTAGACCATAATCTAGATCTTTATCCACTCCCCCAAGAGGATAAACCTTACAAAATAGAATACTTATCTACCCCATCCATAGGAATTTGTTCTCAATGGCTCACTTAGGTGCTCTTTCTCCTATAAATTTCATAATGTGGGATGTGGTAGCTTACTACTTCCACCTACACCCCCAAATGTGTGGCCCACCATACCTACCAATGCTCTTAAAGAAATTATGAGATTTACTAGAGAGGATTTTAAAATCCCTTTCAAAAACCTCCAAGATATAGTGGAAGTGTGCAGAGTCCATAACATCATGGAAGAAAATGTGGCCCTCAGATTACTAGTTATGTCTTTCAAAGGGAAGGCTTGGGATTGGTATAGATCCTTTACCTCTAGCTCCATCCATTCTTGGGATCAACTCAAAGAGAAACTATTCAAGAATTTCTTAGAGAAAGTAGATCGTTGCTCCTTACTACAAAAATTAATCATGATCAAGAGAGTTGCATAAGAGGCCATGATTGAATTCAACACTAGGTTTCAAAAAACCTGGTAGGGGATTCCCATGATAGCCATGCCTCTAGTGGCTATGGTATTTATGTTCTATCTAAGAGCTTTCAACTTATACATCACAGTCATGGTACACTCAATGGGAGGAGATACCTTTCCTAATGCATATGATCTTGTTGAGAATGTGGAGAACAGTCTAATTGACACTATAAAGCTTCCACTATGGTCATTGATGCCCATGTTCACAAAAATCTCTGGTAGACCCTAGGAGGAACCAAATCCTAGTACCTCCGCCTCACACTCCAGTACATTAGTTGCACTGCCGCCATCCATGTATGTGTACCCTAGTGCACAACCTAGCACATTGGGCTCTTCTTCACTAGTAGTAGATTTTAATGATATGAAGAACCTCATGCAATCCTTTGCAAATGAGCTATTACTTATTTGACATTAGCAGGTAGCACCTCTAAAGCCTCCCACATAAACTTATCAAGGACGAAGGTCACCTTATCAGTAGAACACTTACCAAGGAGCTCTAAAAGGAGGTAAATAGCAATTAAAAACTACAAACTAGATAGTCCTTATCACCATGCTACTTTAGACTATTAAGAAAAATCCAAAAAAAGATTTGGACCTTGGTCAGAACAACCTGATGGAAGATGAAAATGCATGGTGCTTCCCACGTAATGATAGCCATATGCCAAAAAATTGTTTGAGGGGAAATATTCAATAGAATATAGTGGAACAAAGAAGCAAGGGTGTGTTTTTGAATACAAAATATTATTAGCCTCCCAAAATAGAGAATGCTTGCTTCAGAGTGCAAACACAAGGGATTTCCTTAGAGAAAGAGCTATATATCTCTCTAGACTAGGCACTCTTTTATTAGATGGAGGAGGAAGATGTAGTATTTGCAAATGATGTTCTAACAACTAGTGCTCTACATGTTAAGTTAGATTACAATATGTGATCCAAGAGAAGACTCACTGAAGAGTATGTGTAACAAATGCCATAGTGGTCAAAACTGTAATGATCATTACCACAAGTACATCAAGCTTCATAGATGTATCCCACCCAGCAGTCACAGACTCTACCATTTCCATAGAAGGATATGGACAAGGCCTTGGGCCCATCTATCTTAGATCACCCTTTTCTTAAGGAAAAACAAATACCACCATTTAAGCTTAAAGTCTCACTATTTGGAATGCTTAATGTGGTGGAGCAACTAAAGAAGGCACCCACTAACATATCTTTTTGTGATGTTATATCAATACTAGAGTAGAAGACATTGCTCCAAGAGGCATTAAAAAAGGAAGAACAGTCATCATGGGTAGATATGATCCTATCACACAATCAACATAAAGGAGAAGGGCCTACATCAAAACCCAAACCCTCATGAGCTATAGTAAACATGAATGTCGTAGGCAATAAAAACACAAAAAGGGTAAGAAAACCAAATCCCACCTCTTTCTTTTTAATGCTTATTGTGGGAGATAAAATTTTGTACAATAATATGATTGATTCAAAGGCTAGTACCATGTTCATTCCCAAACAAGTGGTTGATGACTTGAATCTAAAGTATGAGCCTCTTGAGAAAGGGATCAAGCAATTAGATTCAAAAAATTCCTTATTGTTAGTCAAATCAAGGATCTTTCCTTGACCCTATTATCATGTATGAACCAAACCATCACACAAAAAGTGGTCATAATCAACATTCCCCAAATTTTCAAGATGTGTATTTCAAGAGACTTGATGGTGCTTGATTGGTCTCATCTAATATTATAGACAAAGAACATGGAAAAGATGAAGATCTTGTTAGAGCCTTTACCCAAAATGGCTTGCAGAAGACACAATACTAAGATTTCAAGTAGTACATACCTCCTTCTTGAAGAAGGAGATGTATTGCATAGAGATGTTGAAAGATGAGGAGGACACAAGTGATCAAACCCCTTAGGATGAGGTCCTACTCAATCAATTCATCGATTTCAACCCATTTAGGAATTTTCATGCTACTAGCTTAGGCACCAATATGATTTCTGACAATGACCAAGTCCTCCAAAAATTGGTAAAGGAAAAGGAGGAACCTAGCATACTAGGCAACAAGAGTTTGTGGACACTACAATTTGATGGTGCCAAATACAAAAGCAGTTTTAGAGCTCTCATCTGACTAGTATCTTTGACATGTTGGAGACCCTCAAATATTTTTGCTTCCAATTCTCATGCTCAAATAACGACATGGAAAATAAGGCTTTGGTCCATGGTTTGACTCTCATGGAGTGGATGGGCATAAAGAGAATAGAGGTGTTTGGATATTTAGAGCTGGTCATAAGACAAGTCCATTGATAGGCAGCAACCAAAAATATGAGAATGAGATCTTACCAGCACAGAGTATGGGACCTGATCGAAGATTTCAAATATTTTAATATATAGGTTATCCTATAAACTCAAAATTTGGTCATGGATTAGATGGCTTTGATTTTCTTGCAATTTGAGCCAACCTCTAGACCAACTAAAAATCAACATGCAATGCATACCATCATTTGACTATCTATACCCCACAATGACCAAAATTGACAAGTCTTTGAAGATGATTCTCAGATCACCACCTTCATACAAAGGTCAGGGAGATCTTCTAATCATGCACAACCCAAAAAATAGGTAATTTGATTGCAAATCAATAAGCTCCCATGAGGCTTGCTTTCCCTCGAGAATCTCTTCGACTATGAGGATGCAAGAAATAGTAAATAAAGATTCACCACCAATGAATGGGATTATGAAGATTTGGATGTTGGAGGAGGCAAGAAGCTAAAAGTCAAAAGAAAAATCCTACAAGTGGACAAGGAAAGTTTGAAAGGATTATGTGCAAGATACAACTTGGTCATGGCTTGGATCAATCATGATCTCAAGGGATATGATCTAAGCATTGTCCAACATATTATTGACTTAGCTGAAGGTTAAAAACTTGTTCGATAGAAATAAAGGCTAGTCAACCCAAAGGTGGAGGAATTGATGGCTTAGGAGCTTACAAAATTTATCAAATCAAGGATCATATACCCAATCAAGCATTCCACCTGGGTATCCAATCTGGTCCCTATCTGAAAGAAGAATGGTTGCATACAACTCTACTTAGACTTTTGGGACTTAAACAAGGCCTTGTTGAAAGATCACTACCCTTTTCTCTCAATGGAGAAAATTCTACAGACCGTGGTCAGATCAGAGATGTTCTCACTTTTCGCATTTCATTCTAGGACTATCAAGGGATATGAGACCAAGTAGAATTTTTTTGAGAAGTAAGCCTTTTCTATAATCAAATGCCTAAATAATTTTTGACATCTAGTATCAACTAGTAGAATTACCATCCTCGTCGCTCATCCCAACATTAGAGAGTACACCACCAAGGGTGAGATAGCCAAAAAGAGGGCTAACTAGATCACCAAGATCCTAGAATACAATGTGGAAATTTAGCCAACCAAGGTGGTCTGAGGGAGAGATCTTTGCAAATACCTCACACATGAATTGGGCCCTCAGGCAGAAGAAGAGAACGACTAGGTCAATGCAAACCAATTCGAGTCTGATGAATCATGGGTGGTGAATTAGATGTGACTTATGTAGACTAGGAAATACCTGACTAACTCGCTACCTCACAAACGATGCTACTATCGAGTGCAAGGTACCAAGTATGTACTAATTGAGGGGTTTCTATTTAAAAGAAACTATGATGGAGTCCTTCTCCATTGTGTAGAAAATCCACAATCCAAAAGGATTCTAAATGAATTCCATAGTAGTCTCGAAGGTAGAAACTTTTCCACTAGGACCACCACCTTGAAAATAATGTGGGTAAGCTATTACTAGCTACAATGCTCTCCAAGGCCCATTATCTAGAGTGAAAATGTACTCAATGTTAATATTTTGTTGGCAAGCGGAAGAACTTTGTCATGCTATTTATCTCGATCATGATTGAGGAGCCCTTTGCACAATGGGGTTTGTATTTTATTTTGATGATCAATCTCATCTCTAGTATTGGGCATAAGTGGATACTCACAGTGACCGACTATTTCATGAGGTGGATGAATGCCATTTCCCTAAAGAATGCTACAGAAGTAGATAATGTCAATTTTCTCAAGGAATTTGTAGCAAGGTTTGGTTCACCTAAAACCATCATTTCAAAAAATTCACAAGCCTCCATAGGCTCCAAGATGTCATAATTGTCTCTTAAGTATGAGGTCTACCTCAAGACATCATCCAATTACTACCCGCAAGGAAATGGGTCAATAGAGTCAACAAGAACCTCATTAGGTTAATAAAGTGCACTAGGTTAGAACAACAAAAGGAATGGCATAAGCATCTGTGAGTGACCTTATGGACTAACAGAATTATGCCTAAGAAGATTATAAAAACCTCCCCCTATGAATTAGTGTATGGAAAAGAGGTATTCAAACCCATTTCCATGGAAATCTCAAAATTACAACTTTTTAAAGCTTTGGAAGTTGAGGAGGATAGTAGAATGGAGGTAAGATTGGTAGAGATCTTAAGCCTCGAGGAAAAAAGGGAAAAGGTGTTTGATGCCATGATTGGATGCCATTAGGTGGTGAAATGTTGGTTTGATAAAAAGGCCTCCAACCTGGATTTTAGGGAAGGGAGTCTTGTGCTAAAATATGATGAATGAGCTGCAAAACCATGGCAGCATGCTAAATTTGATTCATTAAGGAAGGGTCCCTTCTGCATCCTTAAATGCAAGAAAATAAATGTGTATGAGCTAGAGGACATGAATGGATTTTTTTTGGATATATTGGTAAATGGTATTCATCTAAAACTATTCAATTAAATTACGCACAAGTTTATTAAAATTTATAAGTATATCATATGAATTTTTTTGTAAGATACGTTTTTGTGAATAAAGCCATGAGCATGAACATAGAAGTAATAGGTAGTGCTATATATTATATTCGTCAAAAAATATTTACAATATAATAGGAGCTTTCGAGCCTCTAGCTTTGAGAGAAGCTTTAAAATCTTCTCATTCAAAAATCAAAAAGTTACATCTTGAAAAGAAAAAAGAGGAAGCGACACAAAATGGTACAAGAAATTCAGCGCCCATCAGTCACAGTAGTCAAAACATTGTGTGTTTTGGGGTTCTCTAGCAAAGAAATAGAAAGGTTAGCACATGTGGCATGTAGGCATGGAAGAGACCTCAATCCTCAACATTGAGGTTGTAGACTAGGAGCTCGAAGTGGGTTTTCCACTCGACCCCAATGAAATGCTCCACATTGTACATCCTCGAAAGAAAGGAGGTTGCGGGTTAGGATAGTAGTTGATGCTGCTCTAGGTCCATGGTCTAGAAGTCTATAAAGAAAGGTAGCTAGGGTACCGCATTTGCATTTTCAACATGCTTGTGAATGTTCATGGTGGATGGGATTCCAGTGTTGGGAATGGCCACTTGAATGAATTCGCCCAACCTATCTAGGTACACCAAGTTAAACATGGCATGGAAAAGCTTGAGGATCCAAGGATTGGCAATATCCAAGTCTAGCAACAAATCCACAAATTGGGAGATGATGTTAAAATTACAGTGCAACTGGTTCTCATCTTTCACATAGTATTTCCTAAGCACCCACCTAAACACCACGATCAGAAGGTGATCCTTCATTCATAGTAGGCATTTGATTGTCTCGTTGCTAACCTCTCCTATAAAGGATATCTATTGCTTCCAACCCAAAAGCCAAATTGGGGTACCAGGAAAAATCATAATGGCAACAAGGAAACTTAGAAACTAGAAAAGGGAAGAAGTAGTAGAAAGAACTCACCAAATCAATGCCAACTCGATGATTATTTTTGCAAGGTGAAAATTGCTATTTATTAAAAAAATCTACATCGAGGAGGCTAAAAAATTAAAAATTCATTCTCTGTCAAGCGGCAATAGAAAATATATTAAAGTAGTAAGAAGTGAAGGGTAAATCATATGGAGGATTTTAACCAAGCTTTGAGGAATTAATTTGGGCATTGGGAGTAAATGCTCATGTGTATAATCTACCACCATGTGTTCATCATCATCATAAACACCAATCTACTGGCTTGGATGAAAGGACATTCTAAAAGAAAGCTAAACCCTGCTTAATTAAATGCATATGTCTTTTCTAATCATGCTTCCCATCGCTCAAGCTTATATTACCAAGGGGCAGCATAAGGAATGTACTAAATTCATTCTCATAAGAAGGATGACATTCCCAAGAAGTACAAACTGCACTCTACATGTATCACCTCATTGAAAACACTTAGCAGGCTATCAGTAATGACAACACATTTACTGCTTGTACACATGAAAATTGAATGTGCCCAAAAAGAAAAAAAATCATTGTGTTGAAACTATCAAGAAACGGTTTCTCTAAAAGAGGTTTCTACAAAATCCTTCCAAGAACACAAAAATGGTGGAAGCATTATCTTTTGGTTGACATGCTAGAGTCTTGTTTGCAAGGTCAAGCTACACCAACATCTTTGGAGAAATTTTGTATGCTAATGCCCCAACATTGGAGGACCAAACTTTTCTATATACCAAAACCATATAGCTAGGAAACCACATCAATGATGAGGTGGTTAAGGATTTTGCAGACAATATCTATGACCCAAAGCTACAAATAAACCCTAAGATCCTTAGAGAGGGAGAATTATAAAGAATTCTTTCCCATGGTTTGACTGATGGATTTGCAACATGACTATCGAATTTTGGTCTACCAAAATTCATACTACCCTCCACACATCCATGCCTAGAGCTAGTTGAACCATGCATAGAAAATCAGGATGAAGAAATTGAGGTTATCAGTGGCAACAGGTTGAAGGTTACCATCAATGTGGCATCCATCTGAGAGATGTTGTGCATCCCCTCAAATTGGGAAGCTAAGAGATTTTGGTGAAAAAGAATGGAATATTTTTGGGAAACCAGGGACATAGAATTAAAATTCTATAAGGATGAAACAAATGAGGAACCAAA
This sequence comes from Sequoiadendron giganteum, assembly GCA_007115665.2. NCBI lineage: Eukaryota > Viridiplantae > Streptophyta > Pinopsida > Cupressales > Cupressaceae > Sequoiadendron > Sequoiadendron giganteum. Next base: position 352,621,056 of record CM021106.1, on the reverse strand, counting down.
GAACAATAAAATCATCTTCCCTTTAGCACACAAAAAATTCCATTTGGATTTCCAGTCTATATTTGCAATGCTAGCTTTTATTTATTTCCATCAAAGTGATGTTGAGGTCCATGAGTTCTAGGTGGACTTGGCCTTCATGCTCAAAAAATAAATGAGCCAGAAGCGGTTCGATTTCATTGAGGCAATCACCAAGGGAATGCTAGAACAATTAATAGAATATAACAATGCTTTTGAGTTCAGGTATTCCTCTTTTCTGGTGCACTTTATTTTACATCACAACCATGAGTTCTTTAGTGGTTATTTTACACTTAGCAATTTTGATGTGTCGAGGTTGTAAAATCTAATTTCAGCATGGACCCATGTGCTTTCTAGCACTTGGTACTAAGATTCATTTGTAGATTATTTTTTGCATCTAGTACTCTTGGATTTTTCTCTGTATCCTCTAGGTAGGTTTTCGATGAGGGTTTGGATTGGATGAAAATTTTCCAAACCGTAGTTGATTATTTTATGGGAGTTGAATTTTCTTTCATCAAATGTCATGTTTTTAATGAGGAGCCCTTCAGGCTTCCAAAATTTGTAACAGACAGGACCCTCGCATTAGAGGCATGCCATCAGGAAACCATTGTTGACAATGTTTATGGAACTGGGAGGCATAAGAAATGGCTATATGCACTTCCCCTTACCATCGCCAAAATTTAGGTAATGCTCGTAACGAGGGAAGACCATGATTTTTTGACCAACAAGTTGGCCTACCTCAGCCTAGTCCTCATTTGTGATAGATGGAAGTACAATCCTATTGGGCATCATCCAGTTGTCAAACATGAAGAGAAAGAATATTAGGAATCAAGGAAGAACTTGATTGAGGAAAAGGTAGAGGTATACATTCACCTAACTTTTATACCATTCATATGATCCCATGGCTTGACTTCTATCCAAGGGTGGTGAAGTTCTGAAAAAGTGCCTAGATGGGCCAATTGCTTGAAACACAGTTAAAAAATTTGGGATGGTCGAAAAGGAAGAAGGCTAATTTCTAGAGGTATCGATAGGAAACCAAATACCTAAATTCCCTATATGGAGATGTTAAATTAGGTGATGATAATTTCAAGGAGATCTATGATGATGCGGCTAGATCTGATAATAGCAATCTAGAGTCAGATTGGGTTCTTGAACAAGAGTACACACCAGTTTTTGACCCCCCACCTCAGGCACCTCATGTAAGGAAAAGGAAGGGAAAAGGATCAAAACACAAGGAATCACATATCTCATCCTTCGCCAACACCCTACCATGGGTTAAGAGGACCTGAAATTCTCTGAAAATATTTGCCATAACTCCAAGGGCTTAGGTTTTTTTGGTATTGGTCATTAGAGAATCGAAATCAACTAGTGCAACCCCTAAAAAGAGAAGAAAATTTAAAGACTTAGGCAGACTGGGCAGATCGGATAAAGGAGAAGAAGGGGTGGACTTTGTTCTACCAAGATTTTCAGTCCTGACAACCCAGGTAAGTTTTTCACTTTCCATCCTTTCTTCTACCACATAGTTGGTTGTTTCTCCCCCTCATCTACAAAGATAAATCTTGAATCTATGTACTTTGACATCCTCATCCTTAATACACCATCATTTTTATTTGATAATGAGCCCCATGAAGAAACCCTGCACGTCGAGCACGCATCTTTCGCCTCGGCTGTAATTGACTCTTTAATTGCCTTATCGAAAGCACTAATTGTAAACACTGATACACCCATGCTACAAGTTTCAACACCCCTACATACTTCTAGGCATATGCCTCTTTTTCTCCCTACTTCCCATTTTACTCCAATAGGCACCCCTCCTTCATAGGTCATACATGGCATCCCACTCTTTTAAATGATAACACTTCCTTTTGCCTCTCCGTAAACTCATTTGGCTAAAAGTACCTCTTCTATCACCCTCTATAGTATCACCATTGGTGTTTCTCTTGTCGCATAGATTATCAAGTCTCCACAAAGCCTCTAAACCCATATTGAAGTGATAAGGTAGGCCCAATAAGCAACGAAGAAAAAGTTGTGGGAAAAAGTTGCAGAAAATCCAACTACACAAAAGCTGTGGACTTGCTTCGATGTAAAGAAAAATGCTCTATTAATCTTAGTTATGCGGCTATTGAAATCCAAGACGAAGGGAGAAATGTAGTTCAAAGACTATGACATCCAAGTTGTGGGTCTCAATTTGAGAAAAACTTTTCGCATGCAAAGTGGGCCTAACCAAGGCAACACACAAAGTGGTCTATATTGACTACGAGAAGCTAGACAAGAAATTAAAAAGTTGAAGGAAGAGTTGGAAAATGTAAAGGCCATAGTGGATAGATTGTAAGTAGAGATCAAAGGAAAAGATTTGGAGATGGCCCACTTAAGGCAGGTACAGGGTCAGTAGGGTGAAGCGACTAAGTTGCTCAAAGAATCCCAAAGTGAAAAGGATCAGCTTCATGCCAAGGTGCAAAGATTGAAATGTGAGATCGTGGTTAGGCATGAAACAACTATGGAGCATTGACAAAGGAAAAAGGAACTTGAAGATATAGCAGCCAATAACAATATATATGCTACACTACAAAGGGAGCTATAGGAGAAGGATAATAAAAAGGCATATATGTAGGAAGAATTAGCTAATGCCCAATCTCAAGCCTCTCACAGTCTTTAGAAGGCCTAGGCAGAAACAGAGAAAGAAAAATAGGAGAAGCAAGATATCAAGTATATTCTATAGACTCACAGCGAGGAGATAGAGAAGCTGCACTCTGAACTTTCAAATGCTCTCTAGGAGAAGAATCAATTGGAGGAAAACATGAGAGCTAGGGAGTCCCAATTCTAGTAGGAATCTACCATAGGGTGGAGATCTGGGCTCCTCTCGGTACTTAAAAAATTGTTATCTTCTCATTGGGAAACAATCATAGTTGTAGTAGTAGCCCTGAAGCCACTTTTGCATATTCTTATTGATGCATATGAGTTAAACACAAAGGTCAGCCCAATAGTTAGCCAAATTTTGCACACAATCACTTCTTGAGCTGAAGAATCAACAGTCCTGATCACAAGACTATGTAAGGCAACTAAGGAAGCTTTAAAATGTAACTAAGGAAAAAATTCAAGTTAGCATAAAATAGAAACCCTAGCTAAACAATAAAGCATAAAGGAATAAAATAGCATAAGCAAAAGGAACATTTCACCAAATAGCCTTCATGCCCTTGATGGTTGACCTTCATTTCCCTTCTACATTTGTTGTAAAATGATGTTTGCCCTCAAATTTTGAAAAGCAACTAAGACCTATGACAAAGACTCAAGCAAATATTGAAGGATTTCCATATTAGACAAGTTTGCAAGTTGAAGCATGATTTTCTAAATGAGGCTACCAAAGCCTTTTTAAAGAGTTTCAATTTTTGGATGAATGGCCAAGATTTAAAGTTGATAAAACCCTAAGATAAAAGGCTGAAATTGCATGTGAGAACTAGCAATTAGGGTTAGGGAAAACTTAGGTCAAAATTTGAAATGAAGGGCCCAGATTTGATTTTGTGAAAATCAAATCAAGGGCCAAGAATGCATGTGACAAGGAGATATTGGGCACGAAAAAGGAGGTCGGAGGAGAATCAAATAAGCATTTAAAATTATTTTATTCAAGAGGTGATGTTGACTTTTTGAATTAAAAATGAATTTAATTCAAAATTGGTGGGGTCATGTGACAGTAAATAATTATTTTAAATTATTTACTTGGTGGGAAATTAGCAAGTGGGAAATTTAAATAAATGGATTTATTTAAATTTAGGGAAAAATCAATAAGACAATTACATGATTAATAATTATTTAATTGTGGAGAAAGTGGACAAGGTGGATAGTAATTAAATAAATCATAGGAATTTATTTAATTCTAAGAAGACATGGAGAATTAATGACATTTAAATAAATAAATGAAATCTATTTATTTAAATAATCAAGGGGCAATAATAGGTAATGATAATTAAATAAATTTAGGAATTTATTTAATTAAATAGAGAGGAGGAAAAAGAGATATGAATTAATTGAATAATTAAGAATTATTTAATTAATAGTTGAATTTGGATTATAGGACATAATTAAATATTTTAATTATGCTGAGAAGAAATATGGAAAGATAAATTTTGCAAGTTTAGGTCAATTTTATGTGTCTACATTTTCCCCCTCTTTTCATAATGTAGTTTACCGCATTGTGATAAAGAAAATTCAGTTCAGGATATGCCCCAATGAAGGTATGGAGTATCTATGCCCCCTCAGGAAAATTTGTGAAATTTGGCTAGGTGTCAAAAAAAATTGGAAACTGTCCCAATAAGTCAATCTGATGACTAGAAAAATAATGGTGTAGTCAATTTCAAATTTTGACATGTTTAAAGTAGCCAAGAGGGTGTTTAAAGGCAAGAAAAGGTGCATCTAGTTATAAACCCTAGGAGAAACCCTAATTTTCACCCTATAAATAAGCTTGGGGAGGATAAAAGGGTAATTTATTTTCACCATTGCCCATAGGAGATTCAGAGCTCAAAGTGAGAGAAAATTGTGCAAAGATGACCATTCTAGAGGTAGATCACCACAGATATTGAGTATGGACCTACCGACGGCCAAAGGGCTCAGGACCCGCGGTATGTACCCTGTACCCACTTTTTGATTTTGTCATTTTTTGGTAGTTTTAGGGCCCCAAAAATTGGGAAGGCTAATGCATCAAACCGATTTTCAATGCATCTATGTGCGCGAAGCATGAAAATGTTGTTGTGTTGCACGCATCTGCTATGTCGCAATGTAATTGCAAGGGAAGGGTAGGGTTTAAGTTCAATCAGTGCAAAAGCTAACTAGTGCAACACAAGTTCCAAAGCAAGCCACAAGTGTCAAGTCCTACAATGCAATCATTAGATTATGACGCAAAAGGGAATTGATTCAACACATATGGCCAAAAATGATGCAATTGATGGGGGAAAACATAATTTCCATAAAGTGGCACATTTGCATGTCCAAATGATGAAATTGTCATGTCACGATGCATCTGTGGGATGAAATGACGCATGTGATTCCTCCAACACAAATGAATGGTAGAACGATGCAACTGACTGTGGCTAAAGTTCATTTGGTTTAGGATCATTTTACTTGTGCACTATTGATTATTTGGATGATAGGGATCATATTCAGTGATGTGTTAATCTTTGTTTGTGTGTGTAGAGATGATTACCATCGATATATACTCAAGAGTTTCAGCCAGCCACCTATGCATTTGGGAACCAGTTGAGGCTAGGTTTGCAGAGCCGGTTGATGTGCCTAAGATTGTTCCATGTGACCTATATGCCTATTATCTGGGAAAATAGGGGACTCTTGATAGTGCTAGCAGAGAGATGGCACTCTGATACATGTTCATTTTAGTTGCTGATAGGGGAGGCCACAGTGACACTTGAGGATGTTTACAAGATAATATGAATTATGATTAGGGGAGAGCTGGTAGTATATGATCTACGACGGGGATTGTGGGCTATTACTGTTTACTATGAGCATGAGGATGTGACACAACTAGGCATTTATGGATATGAGATTAGCTAGGAGTTTTTAGCTGAGCACTATGGCCGATGGGAGTGTATGTTGTGCACCTTGATAGCTGAGGTATTGATGCCAGATCACCGGGCTCATGGTTTTTCGATTAGATGGGGGGATGTACTGATCCAGATGATGCAAGAAAAGATAGTTTTTGTCTATGGTCCATGCTTGCTAATGATGCTATACCATTAGCTACATGATGTCACATATGGGGAGTCCACCAATATCAGTTGTGGGACCACACTTCTAATGATATGGACATGGGGGCATATTGCAATATTTCAGCTGCTTGTACAAATATAGTTAGGTAAGGGGATGCCCTATGTGTACATGTATGTTGGATTAGTGACATAGACCTAGGTGCGGGACAGGGGGTACTAGCGCCATTCCATTGTACTTTGGTTGAGTTTGTGTGGAGGCCATACAGGGACTATAGAGTGGTCGAGAGAGGAGGAGCATCTATCATTTTGTTGGTAGTTTAGATACCTTATTGGGTGGATGATCAAGACATATTATTATAGAGATGTACCTACCCAAGTAGGTACTATAATATTTTGGTGAGTGATGGGATGTACTTGTAGGAATCGTTGAGTATGCACAGTCATCTCGAGAGATAGTGCAGGGACCACCTATAACAGTGACAGTGGAGCAACAACACATTGATGGTTTGGTGGCCCAATAGTGGGGGTGGAGTGGTGGGTGAGTAGATGTGAGTACCACCCTAGATTTTGATGCATGGTGGATCATACATAGGCCACTTCCCCTGATATATCATGATCAATTGGCTTCAGTGGATCGACGGGCAGTGATACCATGGGTGCACCCAATAGGGTGAGGAGGTAGGGATGGCGGTAGGGGAAGAGGAAGAGATAGAGGAAGAGGAGATAGTTAGGGTGATGGAGGTGATGGATGGGGAGGTGGGAGAGGTCAGAGGTAGGTGAGGATAGTGCGAAAGTGAGTCCTAAAAGTGCAACTGTCACCAATCTAAGAGGTATGTGAGAGAGAGGAGGAGGAGAGGTAGGTCAAGGTAGAGGGTGAGTAGCCAAAGGGACCTTAGTAGGAGGTAGAGTAGATGGAGGTGGAGCAGCCTGAGATGGAGATGGAGGTGGAGGTGGCAAGAGAGGAGGATGTGGATATTGTTGGGGAGGAGGAGATAGGGGGAGAAGAAGAGATAGATGATGTAGAGAGGTAGATCAGGAATCAGATGGTGGAGGAGGAAGAGGTTCTAGCTAGTTGACTACCATTGCCTCCAGATGCGACAGTCGATCAATGATTGACGGATATGTAGAGCAGGCTAGATGAGGTCCTTTGTAGGATCCAGACACTAGAAGTCGAGCTGGAGGTGACTAGGGTGGATAGAGATCAGGCGATGGTGAGGAAGTTGGATGCTCAGCAATGGTGCTCTGATTTTTCATAGTTGTGTTTTGGGCTGGTGGGAGAGGTGGATAGGGAGCTATCGATTGTGAGCATCGACCAATAGTATTATAAAGGAATATATGAGAGGGTAATGCCAGCAGAGTGATCAGATCTGAGTTATACTCAATCTTAGAGTAGTATAGGTAGTGTATCCAACAACAAGAGCCACAATAGCAAGAGCCATAGTAGTGTGAGATCGTCCACTTCATCTGGAGATTCATTGAGCCACAAGTCCTAACACAACCATAGGCACTGATCATGGCATAGATCTAGTCACAACCATGGATCATCAAGACAAAAATCCCACCACAGGTAGCCACAGGTCATCACTGTTCTAGGATCATCAAAAAGGCAATCGACTATATCTAAGCAGATATCATTAGCTCTAGAGAGGGAGCATCAATCACCCCATCACTCACCCTGAGGGGATGAGAATAGCACCAACTAGGACATAGGATATTGTTATTATATTTGAGGCATTTTTATATATTGACCATCGAGCCTACAAGCTCTATTTTTGGGATTCCTCGGGACTATCATGTGACACTATTTTGAGATTATTACATATGGCATAGTTTCAGTGTGGATTTTATGCTATGTGTTGTGTTATGATGCGGTCTAATTTTATTATGTTCATGTGATGTGATCTATGTTATGGTTTGTATGATGATGCATTTTATGCTATGTGGTGTATGTATTTATGACGGTAATTTATGATGAGATTCCTTACTACTATTTATGATGTTACCTTATATATGATGGTTCGTTTATGATGATGATGATAATTTTCTTCTATATATGCATAATTTTTTACACTAATCGATGCTATGATTATCATTATGAATGCATTGATGTATAATTGTGTAATATATGATGCTTTATGTTATGATCATGACATGGAGGATGTATGCAAATTAAATGATATACTTATATGTTATGTTAATGCGAATGAAATGATGTAAGTAATGTATTTATGCCAATGATGTAAATGAAAATAGGAAAATAGATTTATGTAAATGTGCAATGTACTAATGCAATTTATACATATGAGCATGTATGCAATTATGTTTTTGTATGTCACAGGATATCATCAGACAGAAGGAGATGGATGTTTGTGCGGAGAAAGAATACTTCAATATTTGTCAAAGTACTAATAGGTGTTGCATTAATCATCATTGAGAAAATTATTGCAATGGCCAACAAACACCATGATATGAAATAAATCCATGGTGTGCATGGTCGTACTATCTCATAGACAAGAAATCATAGACAAGGATGATGACGACTCTTCCTAGGAACTCAATTGCCCTAGTATTTTTGTCACAACCAACCATAAACAAGAAAGACAAGTCATGAAACATTGTTTCTCCTCTAAATCATATGCAAGACATCCTCGAGGAACTAGTGACTTGATACCTTTGAAAAGATAAGAAAATCATCGTGATACATCATTTCTCCTCTAAATCCTTATGTTAGGATATCCTCTAGGAACTAATAGCATGACAAAAAATCAAATGACAAGTGTTTAAAGACAATGTTTACCAAGTGTTTGCCAAGTATGTTTGAATGTCAAGTGTATTGATGTTGAGATGCCAAGTTTGACAAATCCTAGGTCTATGTTGAGTAGGCTAATGTGTGAGGTAATTTCAGGTTGAGGAAGGACACATCCTGAATGCTGTCAATGTTAACAAGATTGATTCTCGAATGTCAAGGGAATCCCTCAAAATGCTAGATGATAGAGTCGATGCTCAAGAAAGACATATCCTAAAGCATAAATAAATGACAAGGATTATTCCTTAGAAAGAAGCATCTGAGGAATAACCAAGAGTTGATACTTTGACCAAGTTTGACTAGATGATCAAATTGACCGCATGTCAATGTTGACATGCCAATTTAGTTGAAATGCCTATTAGATGATTTCCAAGGTTTGTTTAAGAGTTGCCTAATTTAGGAAATTTGTGAGAAGAGACCAATTGACTCAATAGACCCTAAGGGACTGAACCTAGGGGGCCTTAGGGGATCCTCAATGATTTCCTTTCCTACGTCATACACTTAGAGACCATGTAGTTTGATAGAGATAGGACACAATTACCCATTTATTGAATACTAACTGACATACCCTAACCTGACTCGATGAGACCTAAAAGAATGACCTAAGGGGGCCTTAGGGGATCATCAATGATGGCCTTTCCTACATAGATAAATGCATAGAGACCTCATAGTTTGACATGACATGACCTTGTTTCAAGTGACAAAGGACTTTAATATGATTTTATTTTGACAAACCTAAAATGACTGACCTAATGCCTCAAGGGCACATCGATAGATGGCCTTGCCTACGTTGAGTTGTAGAGGCAATGTAGTTCGATGATGAAAAAGACAGACATAACTGACATTACTGAATTTGACTCTTTTTTTGGGATTTTTGAGAGTTATTTGGATGTTTTTGTATTTTCAACATGTTTTTATTTTTTGTATTTTTGATGGATATTTGATTCTTTTGTCTTTTTTTAAGGACATTTTATAATTTTTAGGGATTTTTTGAATATACGAGACCATGTGCGATATCCACTATAGTTAAATGATAAAGGTGTTGCCCCCAGTCAGGTTGAGGATGAACCAAGATGAACAAGACAAAAAAGGACAGAATGTGAGTGATGTGTGAGGAATGATGTCAACAATTATCAGTCATGGCAAGAAATAGGGTTTTATGATGGGTGTGATGTTGATTATTTATTATGGACAAAGGTAGATGGAGTGATAGTAGATAGCGAAGCAAAGACTACCTACACATGGCACCTGTTTGCCAAGTTTTCACCATGGTACTTATCCCAAGCACCACCGAAGTGGTTTTCACTATTGGAAGAATTATTTATCTTTACTATTTTTGATATTTTTTGATTTTTTTGGTGTCACCAAGATGCCTATTTGTCAGGTTTTCATCAGGGTGATGATATTTTGTATTTTCATTTTTTTTTGTATTTTTGTGGTTTTCAACCAAGCTCTCTAATGATATGCAATGAACTTGCGTAGATGCAAACTACTGATAGGTTCTATCAATTGTTCCCCATCTAGAGTATCTAAGTATCAAGCACCAAAACCAAATGAGGCAATGATGATGTGGGGACCCAGCTAATTAGGTTCAAACTTGCTAAGCTTCTCATAGTCAACTTGATTCTTTGGATTTTGCATCAAAACTAAGTTGCCAATGTTAAAATTTTGGACCATAACTCTTTTGTTGTAGCTTCAAAAAAGGCAATTCTAATATGCATGTAAGTGAGTCAAGGAATTTTTTCTATGTTCTTCTAATAATTCCAGCTCATGCAATCGAGACTGTTGGTATTCTTCATCATCAATCAATCCCTTCATGGAGACCTGTAAGGAGGGGATTTCGACCTCAATGGGAAATATGGCTTTAGATCCTAAGACCAAAGTGAATGAGGTGGAGCCGCTAGGCATGTAGATGTTAGTGTGATAGGCCCATAGGGCAAGATTAAGTTGGAGATTACATTCATAGCCAGTATCATTAACAGTCTTCTTAAGAATCTTGATGATTGTCTTGTTAGACACCTCATCTTGACCATTACCTTGTGGGTAATAGGGCCTGGAGAAATGATGTTGAAAATGGAAGTGTTGAAAAAGCTCACAGACATCCTAATTCTTGAAAGGGAAACCATTGTATATGATGATGGATTGGGGAACACCATACTGACAGATGATGTAGTTAAGGATAAATTTCAAAATTTTCTTATTGGTTATGTAGGTGAGGGGAATGGATTCTATCCACTCAGTGAAATATTCAATGGCTGTGATAATGAACTTATGGCCATTAGATGAAGTGGGATGAATTTTACCCATGAGGTTGAGCCCCCATTGTGTGAAGGTCCAAGGAGAAGTGATTGGTTGAAGCTCTTATGTAGTCACATGAATGAGATCACTGTGCACCTGACATTGACGACATGTTCTCATGAATAGAAGGGAATAATTTTCCATAGTCGACTAGTAGTACCCAAGTCTCATAAATTTCTTAGCTAAGGTCTGGCCACTCAAATGACATCCGCATATACCCTGATGTACCTCACATAAGGTTTTTTGTGCTTCATTTGTGTCGAGACATCGAAGAAGGGTATTGTCAAAGTTGTGTCTATATAGGGTGTCATTAATGATGGTATAACGGGTAGCTTTGTGAATAAAGGACTTGTGTTGGTTGTTGGAAAGGCTCATTAAGAGAGTCAGGGAGTGTAGGAAATCATATATGTCTTGGTACTAAGGGGAATCGGGACTAACAAGCTCACAAACCATTTTAGACTTAGGAATATCATAAGTGAGAACCAACAGTTAGTCCACTAAGAACTCAAATTGTGACACAATACTAGGAATACCTAAGAGAGATCCAATTATGGCCACAGTGTCTACTACCTTGTTTTTTATCCTAGGAACCTGCTCAAAAGAAATCATATGGAAATATGTTGTGAAACTATCCACCATGTGTTTATAAGGCATCAAATTCTCATCCTTGGTGTCATAATCATTGTTGACTTGATTTATAACTAACTGAGAGTCTCCAAAGATGAGAAGTGACTTGATCTTCCATTTGATGGCCAATTGAAGTCCTATTACCAGTGCTTCATATTCAACTACATTATTAGTGCAGGGGAAGGTGATCTAGAATGACTTAGGAATATAATCTCCTTACAGTGTAATGAATAATATGCTTGCCCCTGAGCCATGACCTTTTATTGCTTTGCATTCTATATGTCATACTCACTAAGTATGTTTACCCACTTTTCCAACCATCCTGTCAATGTTGCCCTCCTGAGAATTACTTCAACGGATATATCTTTGCCACTAACTATGTCTTATGATTGAACATCTAATATCTTATTTTTTTAGTAGTAGAAACCATTGCAAGGTAGACATGTTCAATGGGAGTGTAGATGATCTCATACTCAACCAAGGTGTGACTGATATAATATATGGCTCTTTCTTTCTCATCATGGTCATTTTGTGCGAGTAATGCCCCCAGTGTGGAAGTGGTTGTAGAGATGTAGAAGATCAGAGGTTTTCCATCAATGGGTGACTTTAGGATTGGTGGTGTCAAAAGATATTTCTTGATCCATTCAAAATTCATTTGAAATTTTTTGTTCCACACAAAGGGGATGCCCTTGCGCAGTAGGTATTGGAAAGGTTGACATTTTTTGGCCAACTATGTGATAAAGCATCTAATGGACTGAAGTCTTCCCTGTAATGTTCTAAACTCACTAAATCCCTTCAGTGGGGGCATGTCCAAGATTTATTTTACTTTAGCTAGGTCAGATTTGATGCCTTGATGAGAAACTATGTACTCCAGAAGCTTTCTCGAAGTCACACTAAAAACACACTTCTTAGGGTTGAGACACACTTTATACTCCTCTATCCTTTTAAAGATTTTGTCCAGCACTTTAGGTGATCTTGACATGTTAAGGACTTTTCTAGGAGTTCATCAACATAGTCTTCCATAAATTTGTGAATGAGATCATGAAATATTTTGGTCATGGCTTGTTGATACATAGCACCTACATTCTTCAGGCCAAAATGCATAACATTCCAACAGTATGTACCCTAGGGACAAGTGAATGTAGTTTTGTGTTGATCTTCTAGGGTGATGTGAATCTTATTATATACCGAGAAACCATCCATGAGGGACAACATCTTATACCTTATTGTGATATGTATTATGATGTCTATATTTGGAAGTGGAAAATAATCTTTTGGACATTCCTTGTTTAGATCTTGAAAGTCAGTACATATGCATATTTTCCCATTTTTTTCTAATAGGTACTAGGTTGGAGATCCATTCTACATAATCTATTGATCTTATGAACCCTACATCTAGTAACTTCTTGAGTTTAGCTTTGATGAGTAAGGCAATATGTGGGTGCATCTTTTATAGTTTATGTTTGGCAGGTTTAGCTTCTAGAAGCAAGGGTAGATGGTGCATGAATAATGTTGGATCTAATCTTGGCATATCCGCATAGGACCATGTGAAGTTGATCCTTCATTTATGAAAAACTCTCAAAACTCTGATATTTCTTCTTCTATCAATGAGGCTGCAAAGAGAATCATCTTGGGATTTTTAGGTGTGGCTACATGGACTTCTATGGTGTCCTCAATGAGTATGGCCCATTTCTCTTAAGTCATGGGAAAAAAGTCCAATCATCCATCCTTGGGCATCTCAGAGAGGTTTTCAACCTTAGATACATCCTTTCTTTTTACTTTTGTATTGTTAGAAGGTGCCTTATGGTTTTGACCTAAAGACATGTCTTTTTTTGTTTTATTTTTACTTTTGCAACTAGAGGATTGAACAATCTTCCTAAATTATGTTGTAGAATCAAGGTCTATAGTGAATCCAACTTTATGGTCCCCACTCAGTATTCCTTCATGGAGTCCCATGAATTTTTCAATAGCCTCATCATTTTCAGAAATATCCATGATTGGTGAGTCCTATTGGTCCCAATCAAAGAGTTGTGGGTATATAAGGGATATTCCATCATCAAAGTTGGTGAAAGGTGGGGAGGATGCTGAAAGCATGCAAAATAAGGTTGAAAGGGTAAAGAAAAAAGTGTCCTCAAATTCTTAGGAGGATTCCATCCAATCATCATCTTTATTGGACTCAGGAAAATTGGACTCATGGTCAAAATAGGGGACAAAAACGTTGGAATCATAGAAAATAGGTTTAGGTGGTATTTTAGGTTTGTCATCCTCATGAGGCCAAAAGAGTTGTACCTAGGCTTCTCTTTTTAGTGGGACTTTAGGAGGGTATTTATAAGGTTCAACATTAAAAATTTTACAAAATTGTTCGTCGAAAGAAGGCTCACTTGTTTCTCAAAACATTTCGTCAAGTTCATAGTCACTCAGAGATCTTGTAGAACCAAATTCCCACTTGTATGAGTCAGTTTCCGTATAAGATTCCTCAATTTTCTTGACATTTTCAAAAGAAATTACACACTCACTTGAAATTGCATGGGTACATGAACCATCAATCTTGATTGGCTTAAACCCTAACCTCGGATTCTTTTGTCTTTTGACTGGCATTATGGGTTCTCTTCTTCCAGTCTTGTTTATACCAAGGCCACTAATTCCATCATAGCCTTTTTCCCTCATCATCTCATAGCCTTTTCCATAATTTTGTACTGGTAATAGAGGTAGGTCTTTCGTGTCTTTGTAAATCCAAGCTAAAATACTTTCAATTTCTTCTATATTTAAATCTCCCCAATTTGTGAAATTCATTGTGGGAGGAACTTTTAAAACCACTTTTGGCTCCATTATAAAACAAGGCCTACCATGAGATTTTGGAGACTTGGGTATTGTAGTGATGCAGTAGGTAGTGTGAAGTTTGTACTTGCCATAACCTTCATCCCAAATCTTGATGTTCGGTTCAACGATTGGGGTAGTGGAGGTAGATGGTATGATGGAGGTTGAAGGGGTGGGTGTGGATGGCTTGGAGAGTGTAGACAGATCGATATATTTGGAAGAGGTGGATGTTGAAGCTTCATGATTAATAGGAACTTGTTGTTCAAAAATACCTATCAAGTTGGTGCAATAGTGAAAGGGGTCAGGATCACCAGGTATGGTAATCTTGGTGCCATCCAAAGGAAACTTAAAACATTGGTGATAGGTGGACAGTACGGCCTTCAATGCATGAATCCAAGGTCAGCCAAGTAGGATATTGTAAGGCAACTCAAGGTCCAGGAACTAACTTGTGGTATCTATAGTTACTATCCCCACATGGATAGGGAGCATGATGATGCCCTTACAAGAATGTTCCTCATCATTGTACACCTTTATGACTATCCTTTTGGTGCAATCTACACATGCATTAGAGAAACCTAAAGCCTTAATCAATTTTAGAGAGCATATGTTCAATATTTCTCCGCCATCTACTAAGACTCATTTGACCTTGTGTTTATGGATGAAGACTTCAATGTGTAATGCATCATGATGAGATGGCTTAGGCGAAGAGTAGTTTTGGTCTGAAAAGGTGGCATGACAGGAAGTGGTCAAGTATCCAACCATAGCCTCAAAGTGGTTGACATCAATGTCGATAGGAATGGAAGACTCCTTTAAAGCCTTATCAAGGATAGCTTTATGGGTAGGTGATATGTGCAATAACTCAAGTATAGATATTTGTGTGGTATTTTTACCAAATTGGTCAAGGTTGAATTTCCCTTTGGGTTGCAAGTGTTTAGCAGAAGGACTAGGTATTGTGATCTTTCCTTGACGAGTGGTGACATTACACTTTAGACTTTCTAATGGTGATGGTATTAACATGTTCATTAGAATCCTAAATGTGATTAATTATAGGTCCACTTGAGTAGTCAACTTTGAAGTCTTCATCCATAAACACAAGGTCAAATGAGTCTTAGTAGATGGCGGAGAAATATTGAACATATGCTCTCTAAAATTGATTAAGGCTTTAGGTTTCTCTAATGCATGTGTAGATTGCACCAAAAGGATAGTCATAAAGGTGTACAATGATGAGGAACATTCTTGTAAGGGCATCATCATGCTCCCTATCCATGTGGGGATAGTAACTATAGATACCACAAGTTAGTTCCTGGACCTTGAGTTGCCTTACAATATCCTACTTGGCTGACCTTGGATTCATGCATTGAAGGTCGTACTGTCTAATTGGCTCTATTGTTAATATTTTATCATGATGAAGAGGGATTACCTAAACCATGATCTTGTAGTGGATTTTTATGAATGGTATGGTCTGAGTTAGAAGAAAATTGTTGACGTTCAACTTCAATGACATGACTTTCAATAAGGTCTTGTATGAGATTCCTCAAGTCTCTATAGGAAGAGGTTTTGTGTCCTTTTATTCGATGATAATCACATAAAGAATTATCATCACACCATGATGGTTTAAACTACCTTGAGTCATATGGTTTAGGGTCTTGCAATATTATGACATTAGACTAGACAAGTTTCTTGAGGACTGCTTCAACTGGTTCTCCGAAGGGGGTGTATGTGCATTTCTTAGGAAATTGTCTGGTTGGTCATTGTTGTCCTTGGTTATGATTGTTTAGAATGGAATTTTTTGTCATTTTTAGGGTGGTCAAAGTAGTTTTTTGGGGTTGATATCCCAGAAGTATAACTGCACAACCCATTGTATTTACTTCTTTAGCATTGGCGATGCCATCATTGGTAATATGTTTATTCTTGACCCAATATTTGCTCTTATCATTAGTTGGGTTTGTCTTTGTGTTCTTGCTAGCATATTTAAGCTCACCTTTTGTAATGAGTGCCCTTTCTAGTTGAAATCCTTTTTTGACAAGGTCTGTGAAGGAAGTGCACAAATGGACTTGCAAGTTGTATTTCAATGGTCTAACAAGATTTTGAGAAAAAATGTTTACTTTCTCCTTTTTTGGTATCTCAATGGGACATCAACCGGCTAGACCACACCATCTTTGGAAGAATGGAATGAATGTTTCACTAGTGTCCTCTTGAGTGGTCTTACATAATGTGATGATAGTAACGTTAGTTTCAAGTTGTAGGCATAATTTTCCACAAATTCATTGGCGAATTCATCCCATGATTTTATCCATTTTGATAAGAGAGCAAACCAATCAAGTGTAGGATCTACGAGACTCCAAGGAAAGAGTCTCATCAAATAAGTGTGTTTGTATGCAACATCTACATAATTGGTCATGAATTCTCTAATATGTTCAATGGGATCGGTCTTTCCTTTGTATTTAGAGAAATTTTGTACCACATATCTTAGAGGGAATGGTGGCATGTGTAATCTTATATCGACTGGATATGGACATAATTCAAAGGATGTTTAAGGCTTCTTGCTTGATATTTTCATGTCCTCTACTTTTTTTTCAATGCAGCAAGTTGGGCCATTAGTGCGTCCACTATAGGATTGTTGGTGGTGTCATAGATGTTGGTAATGGATATCCCATGGGTTCCTATTTGTTGAGATGGTACATTTTGATTTGAAATGGATTGATGCTGATCATATTGTGCATTTTGAGTGGGAATTTGTTGTTGTGTATGAATATGGGATGCATATGTGGGAATATGCGTCCCAATAGTGTTAAATTGTATTTGACAAATTTTTCGCCCTTGAACGTTTTGATGACCAAGTGGATTCATGTGTTGTGACACTTGGTTTCCATTCCAAAATTGATAAATATGGCCATGTGGGAAAAAAAAATTTCATTGGGTGTCCACTAGTGTTAGTATTGACTTGAGGGCCTTGTGATGAAGCACTAGTGTTGGGTGTAGGTCATTGAAAGGTAATTCATTTTTTTTTTCTCCGAAGAGGGTTTGATGAACATGTCATCATAGCATTGGAGGAAGACACAAATGTGGATCAAACAGTTTGTGACACAATTGTCGATATTAGAGGCATTGATTGTGATCTGGTTTGCGATATGGTTGATGACCCAAAAGTGGATATGGCGTTGATTGCATTGGTTTTGTTTTGATTTGTAGGACCAAAGGAGGTAGTGTTGATTATGTTTTTGGAATTTTGAGTGGTTGCACTAATGGAGGTATTGCTAGAATTATGTGGTGGTGTTGATAGAGGTTGAATAGTTTGGGTGTCATGATTAGGTGATGTTTCTCTTAAGGTATTAACATCAAATCCTTGTGGAAATTTAGCTCCATCATGTATAAGAATTGCTAAATACCGCTAGGGATCTTGTAAGATAAATTCTTCTATAAAGGAAGCCACAACAGGGTTTTGGGAAGAAGCTTCTATGTCTTCTATGTACACTTGTCCATTTTCATCTCTATGCATGAATTGTTCAAAGGGATTGTTACAGGATGAAGAGATAATTTTGGTGTCACTAAAAGGATTGTTGGAAGTTTTCCCCATGTTGGTGTTGTTGTGAATGGTGTTTAAGTCACTGTGATAGTTGTAAGGATTTTTTTCTTGTCCAAAGAGGTCCATTTCTCTTCTGTTTCTATGTAGTCTAGTCTCAACCATGTAATATTTTCTCAAATAAAAGAGTGATAATGTGAATGATATGGATGATATGACATTAAATCTATGTTTTTGGATTTTTTTTAATAAGGAGAAAATGTTAATGCAACTATTTTTTTGGTCTTTTTAAAATAAGGAGTGCAAGAATGTATGATGCAAGGTGACAATGCAAAGTGATAATGAGGACTAAAATAAATGTCTAATGACAAAAGATGAGAAACTAAAGTATTTTGGGGATGTTATGACAATGGAAATGCAAGGCCTAAGAAAACTCTAAACTATTATCAACTTTGGGAGATTTTTAAAAGAGGTTGCCTAACCATCCAAATTTTTGGCCAATGATTCAATTTTGATTGTCAAGGGAATTTTTGTAAGACTAAGTGAAATGAAAAAGTGACAAGGTAAGTTTTCCAAACTAGACTTATGAGCTGGAAATATGTCACCTAAAGGACAAAGACAAAAAATGATTTTTGACTTGGTCCATTGACAATATACTTTTGAGGCAATGGTTTTATAAAGTATGGAAAGTTTACCTATTCTAAAGTCTACAAAGATTAAGATCTAAGATTTTTTCTATGCTGAAAATGATGGTGGATACTAGAATGCAACTAAGATTTGTAATGGTAAACCTATGGTAAAAACTAAATTCCAACTAAAACATAGACAATTTGAGCAAATATTTTCTAGTTTTTGCATAGAGACCACTGAGAAAATATGTCTAGCAACAAATTTAGAATGTTTAATTTTAGACTAGGACAATAATAGTTGTTTTCCTAAGTGATAGGTAGATGCAGTCTTTCAGATACCAGTTGCATTTTAGAGGACAAATGCATTGTTGCATGTATCAAATGAATTTTAGAACAGTCATATGCATGGTACAATATCTCAGTTGCATTACAGTTTGAACAAGGTCAGGTTTTCTTGCAATTTTGATAGATTTTTGGAGTTGCTTCAGTTTGATTGTGGTTTTCCATATTTCAAGAGGTGTTTTATGTGTTCATCAAATCAACAAACATTTTGCAAGCACTTGGTTTTGTCTTGAATTTTTGGAGACAAGAACATTGAAAACAAGCACAAATCCTATGGTTGGCAAGCACTATATTCAATGGATTCCCACTTGGATTAACCAATCATGATTATTCTTAGCAGATGAATTAGAAGCTTGTCCACACTGGCTCCCACTTATATGACACTCACTTATCGATTCAACCAAGCTTTGAGTTCTCATGAATCTCCCATGACAAACTCTTCATCTTTACTAAGAACCACAAAAATGTTGAACAACTTGAGAGGTCTGACCTCTTGCACCAGCAAATAGAAGGATTTTGGCAATCTAAAAAAAGGGTTTTAGTGAATACTCGGGGACATGGAACCTCACGAGCATCCAACAAGCCACTTAAGGATTTAATCACTCTACTAGGGGATCTTATATGTTTTATGGTAGGTACCCTTTTTCGAGTGACACTGTATGACTAACGCCTACATACCATGAGTACTTGATAGTTTAGTCTTATCCTTTTATATGCCAGCCCAAGTGAAAAATTGGTTGGATTGTTCCCTCTTTCTAGGTAGGACCCTCCAAACATAACACAAAATAAAAATGAAAACTTTTTTTTTGATCATCCAAGATTGCACAAAGGCATGAGGAGAGTGCATACACAAAGTTTTCATTCCACACTCACAAGATTGTTCATTTTAATGCCCAAATCAAAATATGTGGGTGGTAAAGCAATAACCCCTAAGTTTTTTTTATTCTCAAGATCGCATCAAGGTGAAAGAGAAGTGCATACACACCAAGGAATTATCACTACACCACAAGACACCTCAGACATTCATTCATTTTAGCCCAACTTATTATGAGACAAGCAAAGTTATTTTTAAACCAATGTAATGAAGATGCAAGTAAATTTTTAACCTTGATGAGTGTATATGTAATTTGTGTTCATTTTAATCCCCATGAGTGTGAATGCAAGTTCATTTTAAACCATGAAGTGTGATATGCAAATTGTTGTTTGTTTGTTTGTTGCTTTAAAATTTAAAAAAGATTTGTAAAATATCAACAACAAAACAAGGGTTAGTATCTCCTTCCAACTTGCCACATGTTTCCAACAACAGATCAATAACCAAAAAGCCCTAACCTACTAAGATATAAAGGATAAAATTGGAAAATGTTGCCAAAATCAAGAGTAAATCTGCAATAGGTAGATGTGTCGCTCTGTTTGTCAAATGCAACTCATAATAGATGAGTTGTTTGGCTTGTCAGATGCACTACAATAGGCCAAATGCATCTCTGCTAATGTCGAATGTGTCTCTATGTTACAGATGTGTCGTTCCCGAGCATAGATGCATTATGATGCATGAAATGTAGCTCAAAAAAAGGTGTATGTGGTGTTTTGTACTTGTACATGAAAAAAATGATGAAAAGGTCATATGGAAACATCAAAATATGTTCTTGGCATCAGGTTCACCAATGTAGCTTTTAACTAAGGAAAAATATCAAGCTAGCATAAAATAAAATGCATAAACCAAACCCTAGCTAAACAATGAATTACAATGGAGTAAAATAGCATAAATGAAAGGAAGATTTCACCAAACAACCTTCATGCCCTCCATGATTGACTTTCATTACCCTTCTCCATTTGCTGCAAATAAATGGTGTTTGCCCTCATATTTTGATGAGAAACTATTAACCTATGACAAAGCCCTAAGAAAATATTTAAGGATTGTACTATTTCTGCAATTGCAAGTATACAAGTATGAAGCAAGCCTAAAGTTTCAAGCATGAGATTAAAATTTCCTTTTTATAGAAAAGCCAATTTTGGATGAGTGGTAAATATCATTAGTTGAGAAATGCCCTAAGATCAAAGGCTAAAATTATATGTGAAACTAGCAATTAGGGTTAGGGCAACATTAGGGTAAAATTTGAAATGAAGGTATGAGATTTTTTTTCAGAAAAACCAAATCAAGGGACAAGAATGCATGTGACAAGGAGATATTGGGCACAAAAAAAGAGGTTGTTGGAGAATCAAATAATAATTTAAAATTATCTGATTTAAGAGGTTAAGTTGACCTTTTGAATTAAAAAATAATTTAATTCAAAAGTGGTGGGATCATGTGACAGTAAATAATGATTTTGAATTATTTACTTGGTGGGAAAATGGAAAGTGGGTAATTTTAAATAAATGATTTTATTTAAAATTAGAAAAAGCTAAGGTGGACAATAATTAAATAAATTATAGGAATTTATTTAATTATAAGAAGATATAAAGAATTAACGACGTATTTAAATAAATAAATAAATAAAGTTTATTTATTTAAATAACCAGGAGGAAATAATAGATAGATAATAATTAAATAAATTTGGGAATTTATTTAATTATAGAGGGACATAGGAAATTAGCAACATATTAAATACATTGAATGTAATTTATTTATTTAAATATTCAAGAGGAATAAAAGGTGTGAATTAATTAAATAATTGAGAATTATTTAATTAATCTCTGAATTCAGACTATAGGACATAATTAAATATTTTAATTATGTTGAGAATAAATATGGGGAAAATAATGTTTGCAAGCCTAGGTCAATTTTATGTGTCTACATTTTCCCCCTCTTTGTCATAATGCAATTTATCGCATTATGACAAAGAAAATTCAATTCAGAATATGCCCCAGTGAAGGTACGGAGTATCTATGCCCCCTCGGAAAAATTTGTGAATTTTGGCCTGGTGCTAGAAAATTTTGGAAAGTGTCTAGATAAGTCAATTTGATGACCAGATAAAAAATGGTGCAATTGGTCTCAAGTTTTGGCAAGTTCGGGGCAATCAATAGGGTGGTCAAACATGGTCAAATGTGCATCCAGTAACAACCCTTCAAGAAAACTCTAATTTTCACCCTATAAATAGGCTTGATTTGGGTAGAAAGGTAATCCATTTTAACTTTTTCCTTTTGGAGATTCATAGCTCAGAGAGAGAGAGGATACTGCACAAAGATGGTGATTCTAGAGGTAGCTCATCATGGATATCGAGTACGCACCAACTGATGGCTAGAGGGCATGAACCCACCGATATGTACCCTATACTTGCTTTGTTATTTTCTTGTTTTTCATGCTTTTTAGGGCATCAAAGTTGGGGTTGAAAATGCATCGCAATGCATTTGCATTTGTGAAAGATGCAAATGCCATCATGTTGCATGCATTTGATGTGTCGCAACACAAGTGTGAAGGGTAGGATAGGGTTAGGTTTAGAGTGGTGCATTCACGATCTAGTGTGATAGAAGTGTCAAAATGCGATGCAAGTGCCAATTCATGTGATGCAATCGCTAGATTGCAACACAAACGCGGGATGATGCAACACGAGTTTTTTTACAGTGGCACAACTAATGAATGAAATAGTGTAATTGCTATAGAGTGATGAATTTGCAAGGTTGAATGATAGAAACACCATGGAGTGATGCATATGTAGGGTGAAATGACACATTCAAGTGGCACGATGCAAGTGAAAGGTAGAATGATGCAACTGAAATTTTCTAGGGTTGACTTAGTTTAGGATTAGTTTCTTTGTGCACTTTTGATTAGATAAATGATAATGATGATTTTCAACAATGTGCTAACCTCTGTTTTTGTGTATGTAGAAATTATTACCACCCATCTACACTCAAGAGTTTCAGCCAATGACATGCATTCAAATATTAGCTAAGATAGGGTGAGTAGAGGTGATTGATGTGGTTAGAACTATTTCATGTGACCTATATTCCCATTGTTTGGGAAAATAGGGGCCTTTTGAAAACACTTGTAGAGATATGGAACTCTGAGACTTGCTCATTTCCTTTTTTGATAGGAGAGGCCATGATTACACTTGAGGATGTGTACAAGATCTTGCAGATTCCCATAAGAGGAGAGTGTGTTGTCTATGATCTATGATGGGGATTACAGGCCATTACAAAGTACTACGAGCATGAGGACATAGCTTAGTTGGGGATTCATGGATATGAGATTAGCTGGGAGTTCATGGTTGAGCATTATAGTATATGGGATGCTATGTTGTATACTTTGATTGTTGGGGTATTGATTCCAAATTATTGTGGTCATGGATTCCCTATTGGATGGAGGGATTTACTTGTTAGGATGAGGAGGGATAGGACATTATTTTCTTGGGGGTTGTGCTCGCTAGGCATGTTACATCATCAGTTACATGATGTTGCATAAAGGGAGTCAAGCAGTATTAGTTGTCGGACAACACTTTTGATGATCTAGGCATGGGCGCATATTCCTAATTTTGGCCACTAGTGCAGAGATAGATAGTTGAGGGTATGCCATATGTCAACTTATATGCAGACTCAGTGATGTAGACTCATGTGGAGACATAGGATACTAGTGCCATGCTATTGACACTTTGATGGGGTGTGTGCAGAGGTTGTACAAAGACTATGGATATTGTCCAGGAGAGGAGGATCATCTTTCCTTTTGTAGGTAGTTCAAATATCTGTTGGTCTTACCATATATTTACAATTGATTATAGAGATGTAACTGCCCTAGTGGGTATTGAGATAATTTGGAGATTAGTAGGGTGTACCAATGGGCACCATAGAGTATGCTTGATCCTCACAGGAGATAGTGTGGGGACCATCGATATCAGTTCCATTGGTAGAGCAATAGATTGATGGTTTCGTAGTGTATTAGTGGGGATGGAGTGGGGGCCCAATAGATGTGGGGACCAACACAAATTATGATGCATGGTGGAAGACTCACATGCCACTTCTATTGATAGATCCAGATCAGCTTGCACTGATGGATTGACAAGCAGTATTACCACAGGTGCATCGAGCAGGTGAGGGGGCATGGATGGAGGTAGAGATGGAGAAAGGGGGAGAGGGAGGGATGGAGGCAGAGGGGATGGTGATGGAGATGTATGATATGGTGGAGATGAAGGGGGTGGTGCGAGAGGTTAGATATAGGGGAGGATAATTAGAAGACAATTCAAGCAAGCATCGTTCTCACCCATCCGTGAGGTGGGAGAGGAGGACGAGAGGGAGGAGGACCGATAGGAGGAGGGCCAACAAGAGGAGGGCCGATAGGAGGAGGTCAGGGTAGGGATAGAGCAGCCAACAAAGTAGCTAGAGGGACCTCATGTGATGGAGGTAGAGGTGGAGATTTCAAGGGAGGAGGAGGTGGTAATAAGAGACGAGGCATTAGATGTTGGTGGGGGGAGGATGATGAAGATATTGGTGGAGAGGAGGAAAAAGATGATGAGGAGAGGTGGATTAGAGAGCATATGGTGGAGGGTGAGGAGGATATAGTGAGGAGAACACCATTGCCACAAGATTCTACAGTAGACCAGTGATTAGAAGATATGTAGAGCAGGTTAGACACGGCCCTCACTCAGATCAAGACATTGGAGGGCCAATTGGAGGTGACTCAGGTGGAGAGGAACCAGGCCGTGGTGAGACAACAAGAGGTGCAAAGTTGGTGTTCATATTTTTTAGAGTTATGTTGTGGGCTAGTGAGGGAGGTGGCGAGAGAGTTGGTGAGGGTGAGTGTCAATTGAGAATAGTACAAGATGTTTTATGAGTGAGAAGTTCTGTCAGAGCAGCGAGATCCTAGTCTTACAAGATCTTAGAGTGGGATAGGTAGTGGAAGAAGTAGGAGCCAAAAAATTAGGATTCAAACCAGTGTCAACCCTTCCACTTCATTTGAATAGTCTTCAAGACATAGATCTCACCATTTCCATAGACATTCTTCTAGTCACAAGTCCAACTATGGTCATAGATCATCGAGGAATAGGTCCATTCATAGCTAGCCATAGGTCACAATCCCAGGATCCTCACAAAGTTAGTCGATAGTGTCAAACCATGTGTCATAAGATCCAAATATGGAGCATTAGTCACCCCATCCCTCACCTCGAGGGGCTGAGGAGAGTAGTGGTTAGGACATATGATCTTGTACTAGTTATTTATGTTTGAGACATATTTATATATTGATCATTGAGCCTGTGAGCTCTATTTTTGGGATACTTCGAGACTCTATCTTGTGATATTATTTTGAGATTATGATATATGATGTAGTTTTGGTGTGGATTCTATGCTATATGTTATTTTATGATGCCTTATGATTTTATTATGTTTATGTGATGTGAGTTATGTGATGATTCCTATGATGATGCATTTATTTTATGGGATGTATGCATTTATGATGATCATTTATAATGAGATGTCTTAGTACTAATGATAATGATACTTTATGTGTGATGGTTACCTTATCATGATGATTATTATGTTCATTATATGCATAATTTTTTTGTCACTAATGGATGCCATTCTTATGATTATGAATGCATTGATGTATGATTGTGTATGGATTATACGACATATGATGCTTTATTTTATGATCCTGAATCTATATGCATTAATGATATGGATGATGTATGAAATTTTTTTAATGTGCTTATAT
Source organism: Sequoiadendron giganteum (assembly GCA_007115665.2). Classification (NCBI taxonomy): domain Eukaryota; kingdom Viridiplantae; phylum Streptophyta; class Pinopsida; order Cupressales; family Cupressaceae; genus Sequoiadendron; species Sequoiadendron giganteum. The sequence goes on along the minus strand of CM021106.1, from coordinate 352,595,651 downwards.
GTTATGTTAAGGAAAATAGATTGATGCAAATGATGTATGTATGCTAAGGATGTAAATGAAAATATGTGAATGTATTTATGTAGATGCAAATGTGAAAATGGATTTATGTAAATGAAAATTGGAAAATACAATTCATATATATGAGCATGTATGCAACAATGTTTTTTGTATGTCACGGGATATCATCAGGGGAAGGAAGAAGATAGATTATTAGATGGAAGGAGATGGATGTTAGTGCGGAGAAAGAATCCTTCAATATATTTCCAAAGTACTAATAGGTGTTGCTTTAATCATCATTGGGCAGATTATTGTAATGGCCAACAAACACCATGATATGACATAGATCAATGGTGTGCAAGGTCACACCATCACATAGAACAAGTAGTCATAGACAAGGATGATCATGACTCATATGAGGAACTCAGTTGCCCTAGTATTTTTTTCACAACCAACCACAAACAAGAAATACAAGCCATGAAACATCATTGCTCCTCTAAATCCTATGCAGGACATCCTCGAGGAACTAGTAGCATGACAGTCTAAAAGACAAGATAATCACCATGATATGTCATTGCTCCTCTAGATCTTGATGTTAGGACATCCTTGAGGAACTAGCAGCATGATAAAAAATCAAATGGTAAATTCCAATATTAAAGATAGTGTTTTCCATGTATGTTCAAATGTCAAGTGTTTTGATGTCGAGATGTCAGGTTTGACGAAGTCTAGGTTTGTGTGTGATAGATGCCAAGTAATGCCAAATTCAAGAAGGAAACATCCTGAATGATGTTGATATTGAGAGGATCGATCTTTAAATGTTAAGAGAATCCCTTAAAATTCAAGATGATAGTATCGATGCTTCAGAAAGACATATCCTAAAGCATAAATAAATGACAAGAGTTGTTCTTCGGAAAGACGTGTCTAAAGAATAACCAAGAGTTGATAGGTTGAACTGTTATGACAGTTTGACCAAGGTGGACTAGATGATTGAATTGACCACTTGTCAAGGTTGACATGCTAATTTAGTTGAAATGTCGATTAGACGATTGTCAAAGTTTGTTTAAGAGTTTCTAGATTTAGGACACTTGTGAGAAAAGGAGAATAGACTCAATAGAACCTAAGGGACTAGACCTAGGGGCCTTGGGGGCTCATCGATTGATGGACTTGCCTATGTCATACACTCAGAGACCACATAGTTTGACAGGATTGACAAGAACAACTAAAAACGAAGTTTCTTTATTTGAAGATATATGATGTGCATGATAGTGAATGCGACAAACCCTAAATGACTGATCTAGTGAGACCTCGAGGGCTCATCAATTGATGGCATTGCCTATGTCATACACTCAATGAATTTGCCTTATTGATCAAATATTGAGTCATGATTTTATGTGGACAATCATTAAAGGACTGATCTAATGTCTCTGGGGCTCAAAGATGAGCCTTGCCTACATAGAAAATGCATAGAGACAATGTAGTTCGACGGTGACAAAGACTGGCACAATTGATAGGATGGACTATGACTCTATTTTTTGTGTTTTTTCCATGTTTTATTTTTTTTGGATTTTGAAGTTTTATGGTGTTTTTGGATTTTTTAAGGATATTTTATGGTTTTTATGGATTTATTTTAGGACTTTTTCTAATTTTTATGGATTTTTTTCTGGACTTTTTCTAATTTTTATGGATTTTTTAAGGACTTCTTCTGATTTTTATGAATTTTTTTAGGACTTCTTTTAATTTTTATAGAGTTTTTCAAGACTTTTTCTGATTTTTATGGAATTTTTTCAAGACTTTTTTTAAAAAAATTTTATGGATTTTTTCAGGACTTTTTGTAATTTTTATGGGACCATGTGTGAGATCCACTATAGTTAGGTGATAAATTTGTTGCCCCTAGTCAGGTTAGGACTATCCAACTTGAATGAGATGGAAAATGACGTGCTCAAAATGAAAAGTGAAGGATATGTGAGGCATGATGTCAACCAATTAGGCTTGAACTTGTTGGGTTTATCATGGTCAAATTGATTCTTTGGATTTTGTATCAAGAAAAAGTCACCAATGTCAAATTTTCAGACCATAACTCTCTTTTTATAACTATGGAAAAGGTGATTATGATATGCTTATAAATGATTCACGACATTGTGTCTACATTCTTCTTACAATTCTAGCTCATGCAATCGATACTATCAGTAATCTTCATCATCAATCAATCCCTTAATGGAGACTCTAAGGGAGGGGATTTTGACCTCAATGGGCAGGATAGCTTAAGCTCCAAAGACCAAGGGAAAGGTGGTGGCTCTAGTAGGTGTCCAAATGCTGGTATGGTAAGCCCATAGGGCGGGATTAAGTTGTAGATTCTAGTCACAGCTATCTTCATTGATAGTCTTCTTAAGAATCTTGATAATTTTCTTGTTAGACACCTCAGCTTGACCGTTACCTTGCGGATAATAGGGCATGGATAAATGATGTTGAATATGGAAGCATTCACAAAGCTCATGGACATCCTAATTTTTAAAGGGACAATCATTTTCTATGGTGATGGACTGGGGAACACCACATCGATAGATGATGTAGTTAAGGACGAACTTGGAAATCTACTTATCGGTTATATATGTGAGGGGGATGGCTTCTATCCATTTGGTGAAATATTTAGTGGCGATAATAATGAATTTATGGCCATTGGATGAGGTGGGATGGATTTTACCAACAAGGTCGAGTCCCCATTGTGCAAAAGCCTAGGGAGAAGTTATTCGATGAAGTTCTTGCACAGGTGCATTAATTAGATCATTGTGTACTTGACATTGACGACATGTTCTCACAAACTGAAGGGCATCCTTTTCCATGGTCAGCTAGTAGTACCCATGTCTCATAACTTTCTTAGCTAAGGTTGGGCCACTCGAATGAGATCTACATATACCCTCATGTACTTCACATAAGGTTGTTCATGCTTCATCAGTGTTGAGACATCGAAGAAGGGTATTGTCAAAGTTACATCTATATAGGGTATTGTTGATGATGGTGTAATGGGAAACTTTGCAGATAAAGGATTTGTGTTGGTTGCTGGAAAGGTTTGGCAAGAGGGTCTGGGACTAAAGGTAATCATATATCTCCTGATACCAAGGTGAATTGGGACCAACGAGCTCACAAACCATTTGTGACTCAGTAATATCATAAATGGGAACCAACAGCTATTCCACTAAGAACTCAAATTGTGAAACATTATTGGGAATGTCTAAGAGAGACCCAATTGTGGCCATTGCATTTATTGCCTTGTTTTGTGCTCTAGGAACTTGCTCAAAACTAATCATGTGGAAATATGATAGGAAGATATCAAACATGTGTTTATAAGGCATCAAATTTTCATCCTTGGTGTCATACTCATCATTGACCTAGTTGATAACAAATTGAGAATCACCAAAGACTAGTAGCATTTTGATTTTCCATTTGATAGCCATTCAAAGTCCTATGATGAGTACTTCATATTTAGCTACATTGTTAGTGCAAGGGAAGGTGATTTCGAATGACTTGGGAATAGAATCTCCTTGTGGTGTATTGAAAAATATACTTGCTCCTAAGCCATGACCCATATGGGACCCATCAAAATAGAGCTTCCAAGGTGATTTAGGATCCACATGAAAGATGGATTCATCTAGGAAGTTAGCTACCAAAGGATGATCACCTTGTATAGGTACATCAATGAGCTAGTCAGCTATCACCTATCCTTTTATAGCTTTGTGTTACATGTACTGTATGTCATATTCACTCAATATCATAACCCATTTTCCCAACCAACTTGTTAACACTATCGGACTAAGAAGATACTTTAATGGATCTATTTTTTCCACTAACTGTGTCTTATGATTCAACATATAATGCCTCAATTTTTTGGTAGAAAATACCACTATGAGACAAGCATGTTCAATGGAAGTGTAGTTAAGTTCATATCCCACCAAGGTGCGACTGATGTAATATATAGCTCTGTATTTCTCATCATGGTCATTTTGTGCAAGCAATGCCCCCAATGCTGAAGTGGTTGTCAAAATGTACAAGATCAAAGGTTTTCCATCAATGGCTGACATTAAAACTGGTGGTGTTAGAAGATAGGTCTTCGTTTGTTCAAAATTCGTTTGACATTTATCAGTCCATACAAATGGGATGCCCTTGCACAATCAATATTGGAAAGGTTGACACTTGTTGGCTAACTATGCAATGAAGCGTCTGATGGACTAGAGTCTTCCTTGTAATGTTTTGAGTTCACTGATTTCCTTTAGAGGAGGCATGTCCAAGATTGCCTTCACTTTAGTTAGGTCCACTTCAATGCCTCGTCGAGAAACTATGTACCCTAGGAGCTTACCCAAAGTCACATTGAAAACACATTTCTTAGGATTGAGATGCACTTTATACTCTTCTAGCCTTTTAAAGATCTTATCCAACACTTTTAGGTGATCATGGCATGTTAAGTATTTTTCCAAGATTTCATCAACATAATCTTCTATCAATGTGTGCAGGAGGTCATGAAATATTATGGTCATGGCTCGTTGATACGTAGCTCCTGCATTTTTCAACCCAATTGGCATGGTGTTCTAGCAATAGGTACCCCAAGGACAAGTGAAGGCATTTTTTTGTTGATCTTCTGGGGCAATGTGAATCTGATTATATCCTAAGAAACCATCCATGAGGGACAACATCTCATACCCAACTATGAGATCTACTATGATATCTATGTTTGGAAGCAGAAAATCATCTTTCAGACATGCCTTGTTCGAATCTCAGAAATCAGTACATATGCATATTTTCCCATTTGGTTTCGTCACTGGTACTAGATTGGATATCCATTCTGCATAATCTATTGAGCTTATGAATCCTACATCTAGTAACTTCTTGAGTTCAACTTTAACAAGCAAGGCAATCTACGGATGCATCTTTCATAGTTTCTTCTTGACTAGTTTAGCCTCTAGAATAAAGGGTAGATGGTGCAAGAGTAATGTTGGATCTAATCCTAGCATGTCAGCATAGGACCATGTGAAGTTGATCTTTCCTTCTGGAAAGAATTCTCAAAACTCAAATTTTTCTTGTTCTGTCAATGATGCTGCAAAGAGGATCATCTTAGTGTTTTCAGGTGTGGCTACATTAACTTCCATGGTATCCTCAATGAGCATGGTTTATTTATCTTGTGTTATGGGAATAAATTCCAATCCTCCATCCTTGGGTGCCTCAAGGATGTTTTCACCCTCAGATACATCCTTTCTTTTTACTTTTGTATTGTCAGAAGGCGCCTTGTGGTTTTGACCTAAAGAGGTGTCTTTTTTTTTTTTTTTTAAACTTTTGTGACTAGAGAATTGAATAGTCTCCCTGAAGTATACCACAAAATAAAGTTCTATAGTGAATCTAGCTTTATGCTCCCCACTCGATATTCCTTCATGGAGTCCCCTAAATTCTACAATAGCTTCATCATTCTGAAAAATGTCCATAACAGGTGAGTCCTGTTGGTCCCAATCAACAAGCTACAGGTATATAAGGGAAATTCCATCATCAATGTTAGTGAAGGATGGAGTGGATGCTAAAAGAATGTAAATGGACACTAAAAGAGTAAAGACGGAGGTGTCTTCAATGTCCCAAGAGGATTTTATCCAATCATCATCTTCATTACATTCAGGAAAATTGGATTGATGGTCAAAATAGGGGACAAACACAGGTAAGTTGGACTCTTAGTCATCCTCATGAGGCCAAAAGACTTGTACCCAGGCTTCCCCTTTCAGAGGGACTTTAGGAGGGTCTTCAGAAGGTGTAACATGAAATTTTTTACAAAATTCTTCATCAAAAGAAGGCTCATCTGGTTCTCAAAACATTTCATCAAGCTCATAGTCACTCGAGGATTGTCTAGAACCCAAATATCACTTGTGTGAGTCAGTTTTAGTATAGGAGTGCTCGGTTATCTCAAAAAAATTTGAAGAATTTACGCACTCACTCGAAAGTACATGGGTATGTGGAGTATCAATCATGATTGGATCAAACCCTAACCCCAACTTATTTGTCCTTCGAGAAGGCATTATAGGTTCTCTTCTTCCAGTCTTGTTTATACCAATGCCACTAGTTCTTTCATAGCCTTTTTCTTTCATCATCTCATAATCTTTGCCATACTATTGTACTAGAAGCGGAGGTAGGTCTTTTGTGTCTTTGTAAATCAGGTAGAAATATCTTCAATATCTTCATTATTCATATCTCCCCATTTTTTGAAAGTAATTGTGGGATGGAATTTAAAGATCACTTTTGGTTCCATTCTGAAACAAGGCCTACCATGAGATTTGTGAGACTTGGGTATCATAGTGATGCAGTAGGCAGTGTGTAATTTGTACATTCACAACCTTCATCTTGGATCTTGATGTCTGGGTCGGTACTTGAAGTAGTGTAAGTAGATAGTATGATGGAGGTCAAAGGAGTGGATGTGGATGGCTTGGAAAGTGTGGATGGATTGATGTATTTTGAAGAAGTGGATGTTGAAGCTTTGTGATTAATGGGAACTTGGTGTTCAGAAATGCCTCTCAAGTTGGTGCAATACTGGAAGGGATTAGGATCTTCAGGTATGGTAATTTTGGTTCCATCAAAAGGTAACTTCAAACATTGGTGGTAAGTGGACGATACGGCCTTTAAGACATGGATCCAAGGTTGACCAAGTAGGATGTTGTAAGGTAGCTCAAGATCCAAGACCTGACATGTAGTATCTTCAATGATTTGCCCCACATGGATGGGGAGTGTGATAATGCCCCTAGAAGAGCATTCCTCATCATCATATGCCTTTATGACAATTCTTTTGGTAGCATCCACACACACATCAGAGAAGCCTCGTGCTTTGACCAATTTTAGGGAGCATATATTCAATCTTTCTCTACCATCTACTAAGACTCATCTAACCTTGTGTTTAAGGATGAAGACTTCAATGTGGAGTGCATCATTGTGAGATGGTTTAGGTGAGGAATAATCTTGGTCTAAAAGGGTGATGTGATGTGGAGTAGTTAAGTATCTGACCATGCATTTGAAGTGGTTGACATCAATGTTAGTAGGGACAAATGACTCATGTAAGACCTTATCAAGTGTTGCTTTGTGTGTGAGCGTGATGCCTAGTAGCTCGAGTATGGAGATTTGAGCAAGTGTTTTACCCAATTGGTCAATAAGATTAAATTGTCCTTTGGGTTGTGACTGTTTGGAAGAGGGACCAAGTATTGTGATCTTTGGATGTCTAGGAGGAGGAACAACTATTATGACCTTGTCTCGACAGGTGGCTACATTACACTCTAGAGTCTTCTTAATCATGATAGTATTAACATGTTCATAAATAGCTCAAAGGTGATTAATTATAGGTCCACTAGAATAGTCAAAAGTAGTGCAAGTGTAATTGACTCAATTTTTAGTCTTTGGACCTGACGTAGAGGGATTACCTAAACCATGATCATGTAGTGGGTTTTTATGAATTGTATGGTCGGAATTTGAAGAAAAAATTTGATCATCTATTTCAATGGTATGACTTTCAATAAGATCCTATATAATATTTCTCAACTATCTACAAGATGAAGTTTGGTGCCCTTTAATTTGATGATAATCAAATAATGCATTATCATCCCACCATGATGGCTTGAACTACCCTGGGTCATATGGTTTAGGGTCTTGCAATGTGATGGTGTTGTTTTGGATGAGCTTCTTGAGGACAAATTCAATTGTTTCACCCAAGGTGGTGTATGTGCATCTTTTTGGAAATTTTCAGGTCTATCATGGTTGCCCTTAGTCTTGGTTGTTTTGGATGGCATTTCATGTAGGTATTGGTGTGGTCAAGGGAGGGTTTTTGGGTTGATATCCTCTAAGCATAACTGTATGACCTATCACATTTACTGCTTTAGCATCAACAACACCATCATTTTTGATATGTTTGTTCTTGAACCAATATTTGTTTTTTTCATTAGGTGGGTTTGGGTTTGTGTTCTTGTTGCAATATTTGAGTTCTCCTTTGGCAATAAGAGATTTTTCAAGTTGGACTCCTTTTTTGACTAGGTTTTTGAAAATGGTGTAGAAATGGACTTGTAAATTATATCTCAATGGGCCAACAAGGTTTTGAACAAACATGTTAACTTTCTCCTTTTTTGGTATTTCAACAAGACATCAACTTTCTAGACCCTACCATCGTTGGAAAAATGGAATGAATGTTTCTCCAATGTCCTCTTGAGTAGTCTTACATAAAGTAGCAATGGTAATGTCAGTGTCAATGTTGTAGGCATAATTTTCTACAAATTTATTAGCAAGTTCCTCACATGACTTTATCCCTTTGGGCAAGAGAGTGAACCAATCAAGTGCAGGACCGATGAGACTTCTAGGGAAGAGTCTCATTAGATAGGTATGCTTGTATGCAACATCCACACAATTGGTTAGAAATTCTCTTATGTGCTCAAGGGGATTAGTCTTGTCTTTATATTTGGAAAATTTTGGTACCATATATCCTAGAAGGAATGGTGGCATGTACAAGCTCATGTCAAATGGGTATGGACATAAGTCATACGATGTGTGGGTATTCTTGTTGGATAATTTCATGTTCTCCACTTGTTTTTGCAAGGTAGCATGTTGAGTCATGAGTGCATCTACTATAGGGTTGTTTGAGGCATCACACATGTTGGTAATGGATATTCCATGGGTTCCTACTTCTTGAGATGGTATGTTTTGATATGGAATGAAGTGATGTTGGGTATATTCTGCATTTTGATTAGGTATGTTTTTGTGTTGAGTGTTTTGAGTGGGGTTTTGTGGTTGTGTATGCACATGGGATGCATATGTAGGAATGTGTGTTCCAACAGTGTTAGATTGCATCTGCAAAAAAATTTGCCCTTGAATGTTTTTATGACCAAATGGAGTCATGTGTTGTGTTGGTTTCCTTGTCCAAATTGGTAAATGTGGCCATGTGGAATATTAGTGTTTTTCCTTTGGGGGACATTACTGTTGGTATTGATTTGTGATGAAGTATTAACATTGGGTTAAAGTCCTTGAATGGTAATTTATCTTTTGTTCCTACCAAAGGGGTTCAATGAGTTTGTTCCAATGGCATTAGTTGAGGACCCAGTAAAAGGTTTGATGATGCCATTCCCATAGCACTAGATGAAGATCCAAATAAAAGGTTTGATGAATTTTTCCCCATTGTAATGGTTGAAGACCCAAATGTAGCTCCAATAGTTTATGACAAAATTGTTGACATTTGTGGGATTGATTGTGATATGGTGTGTGTTATGGTTGATGTTCCCACAATAGATTTGTATTAAGTGTGTTGGTTGTGTTTTGAGTGGTGGTGCCAATGGAAGTAGCATTAATGGTGTTGGTTTCATTTTGTGTGGTGGCCCCAATGGAGGTATTGTTTGCATTATGTTGTGGTGTTGATTGGGGTTGAATAGTTTGTGTAGTAGGATCATGAGATGCTGCTCTCAAGGTATTAATATCGAATCCTCATGGAAATTTAGCTCTTTCATGTATAAGAATGGAAAAAATATCATTGAGGATCTTGTAAGAGAAATTATTCTACAAAGGAACCTACTTTAGGGTTTTGGGCAGCAACTTCTACATATTCCGTGAACACTTGTATGTTTTCATCTCTACGTATAAATTGTTCAAAGGATCTGTGTGAGGAAGATGCAATGTTCATGTCACTAAAGGGATTTATGAAAGATGTCCCCATGTTCGTGTTGTTGTTCATGTCACTAGGAAAGTTGTAAGAGTTGTTTCCTTGTCTAGAGGAGTCAATTTGTCTTCTCTTTCCTTGTAGCCTAATCTCAACCATATAAGATTTGCTCAAATGAGGGAGAATGGAAGATAAACAAATCTATGTATGGAAATGATATGACACTATTGTTTTTGGATTTTTGGAATAAGGAGTGCAATAGTGACAATGTTGTATAAAGGGGATGCCAAATGCAAAGTGATAATGAGGACTAAAAAAATGAATGGTGGAATACTAAAGTTTTTTTAAGGTATATTATGCAAAACAAAAGGTATAAGGAAACTCTAAGGTGTAATCAATTTTGGTAGACTTTTAGGCAAGGTTTACTAACCATTCAAATTTTGGTCAATGTCTCAATTGTGATTGTCAAAGGATTTTTTGTAATACTAAGTGAAATGAAAAAGTGATAAGATGAGGTTTCCAAACTAGACTTATGAGCTAGAAATATCTCACATAAAGGACAAAGACTAAAGGAGTGGTTTTGACTTAGTCCAATGACAATCTATTTTTGAAGGAAAAGGTTTCACAAAGTATGGAAACTTTTCCTATTCTAAAGTCTACAAAATTAGGACCTAAGAGTTTTTCTATGCTGAAAATGGTTGTGGAGGTTAAGATGCAACTAAAACTTGTAATGGTAAACCTATGGTAAAAACTAAATGCAAACTAAAAGGTGCAAAGATGGATGATTTGAGAAAATTATTGTTTGGTTTTTGAATAGAAACCATTGAGCAATGATGTTTAGAAACAAAGTCACAATGTTTGGTTTCATATTTGGATAGTGACAATGATTTTCGTAAATGACAGGCAAATGTGTCGCTTCAGGTATCAATTACATTGTAGAGAGAAAATGTGTCATTCTAGCTAGTGACTACGTTACAGAGTTATCAAATGCATTCTTCCAGGTAGCGACTGTGGTTTGAAAAGGAAGATGTGTTGTTTGACATAGAAAATTTGTTTTAGAATAGTTAGATGTGTTTTATAGAGGCTTAAATGCATTGCAATTTGGAACAGCATCTGGTTGTCTTGCAATTTTGATAGATTTGTGAGGTTGTTTTAATTTTACTGTGTTTTTATAGATTTGTAAAAGGTCTCTTATGTTTATTGTTTCAATAAACACCTGGCAAACACATGATTTGGTCTTGAACGGTTGGAAACAAGAACATTGAAAACAAGCACAACCCTATGGATGGCAAGGACTATATTCATTGGATCCCCCTTGGATTACTCCAACCATGCTTATTCTTAGTGGATGACTTAGAAGCTTGGCCACACATGCTCCCCCTTACATTTCACTCACTTCTCAAGTCAACCAAGCTTCGATTTCTCATGACTCTCCCATGACAAACTCTTCATCTCTACTAAGAACTGTGAGAATTTGGAATGGATTGGAAATGACTATTGCTGCACCAACAAATAGAAAGGATTTTGGAAAACTAAACAAGAGGGTTTTAGTGAATACTTGGGAACATGGCACCTAGCGAGCATCCAACAAGCTACTTAAGGCTTTAATCACTTTACTAGGGGCTCTTATACCTTTAAAATAAAATGGTAGGTACCCTATTTTGAATGACACTGTACAACTAAGGCCTACATACCATGAGGACTTGACAGTTTAGTCTCATCCTTTAATATACCAGCCCAAGCAAAAAATTGGTTGGATTTGTTCTGTCTTCTGATGCAAGCCCCTCTAAGGTTAAAAGAAAGTGAATTGAAAACTTTTTTTTTGGTCATCCAAGATCACACTAAGGTGCGAGGAGTTTCTATGCACAAAGAGTTCAACCCACACTCACAAAATTGTTCATTTTAAATCCCAAATCAAAATATGTGGGTGGAAAGGCAACAACCCCTAAGTGTTTTTATTTCTCAGGATCACAACAAGGTGCAAGAGAATTGCATACACACTAAGGAGTTATCACTACACCACAAGACACATCAAACACTCATTCATTTTAACCCAAGCTTATTATGAGACAAGCAAAATTTATTTTTAAGCCAATGCTATGAGAATGCAATGTAAGTTGTGTTCATTTTAATCCCATGAGTGAATGCATGTTCATTTTAAGCCATGAAGTGTGAATACAAGTTGTAGTTGAGATTGTTTGTTTGTCTTTTGCTTTTAGGATTGAAATAGATCTATAAAATCATCAAAAAACTATGGTTAGAATCTTCTCCCAGCTTGCCACATGCTGCTAACAATAGATTAGTAACCAAAAAACCCTAACCTAGTAAAACAAAAAGATGGAAAAATCTAGAAAATGATGTAAAAATCAAGAGTATACCTGCAATAGGAAAATGTATCATTCTACCTATCAGATGTGTTGCAATAGTAGATGCATCGTTTTGGCTATCAGATGATGTGCAACAAGTAAAATGTGTCGTTCGAGATATCAAATGCAACTCGATACTACAAATGTGTCATTCCCGAATGCAGATGCATTGTGATGCATCAAATGTGGCTCAAAAAATTGCATTTATGGCGTTCTATATTTGTACCTACAAAAAATGATGAAAAGTCGTATGGAAATCTACAAAAAAGTTTGTTTTGGCATTGGGTTCACCAATGTAAGTAAGGAAAAATATCATGTTAGCATAAAATAAAATGCATAAACAAAACCCTAGCTAAACAATGAAGTACAATGGAGTAAAATAGCATAAAAAAAGGAAGATTTAACCAAACAACCTTCATGCCCTCCATGATTGACCTTCATTTCCCTTCTCCATTTGCTGCAAAAGAATGGTGTTTGCCCTTAGATTTTGATGAGCAACTATTAACCTATGACAAATCCCTAAAAAAATCTTGAAGGATTGTACTATTGTTGCAATTGTAAGTATGCAAGTATGAAGTAAGCCTAAAGTCTAAAGCATGAGATCATGAAGTCAAGATATTCAAGCATGAAGTCAAGAGATGTCCAAATGAGTTTAAAATTGTCTTTTTATAGAAAAACCAATTTTAGATGAATGGTCAAGATTGTTAGTTGAGAAATTCCCTAAGATCAAAGGCTGAAATTAAATGTGACAACTAGCAATTAGGGTTAGGGAAACATTAGGATAAAATTTGAAATGAAAGGTTGAGATCTATTTTTAGAAAAATCAAATCAAGGGACAAGAATGAATGTGACAAGGAGATTATGGGGATAGAAAAAGAGGTTGCTGGAGAATCAAATAATAATTTAAAATTATTTGATTTAAGAGGCTGAGTTGACTTATTAAATTAAAAATCAATTTAATTCAAAAGTGGTGGGGTCATGTGATAGTAAATAATGATTTTAAATTATTTACTTGGTGGGAAAATAGAAAGTGGGTAGTTTTAAATAAATGATTTTATTTAAAATTAGAAAAAGCTAAGGTGGACAATAATTAAATAAATTATAGGAAATTATTTAATTATAAGAAGACATAAAGAATTAATGACGGATTTAAATAAATAAATAAAGTTTATTTATTTAAATAATTAGGTTGAAATAGTTCACAAATAATAATTAAATAAATTTAAGAAATTATTTAATTATAGAGGGACATAGGAAATTAGCGACGTATTTAAATACAATAAATGTAATTTATTTCTTTAAATAGTCAGGAGCAATAAAGGGTATAAATTAATTAAATAATTGAGAATTATGTAGTAATAGTTGAATTCAAACTATAGGACATAATTAAATATTTTGATTAAGTTGAGAAAAAATATGGGGAAAATAAAGTTTGTAGGCTTAGGTCAAATTTATGTGTCTACATAATTAAGGCAAAAATTTAGGTTAGCATAAAGTAGAAGTTCCCTAGCTAAACAATGATGCACAAAGGAGTAAAATAGCATAAACAAAAGGAACATTTCACCAAATAGCCTTCATGTCCTCCATGATTCACCTTCATTTCCCTTCTCCATTTACTGTAAAATGATGTTTGCCCTCGGATTTTGAAGAGAAACTAAGACCTATGACAAAGAATCAAGAAAATATTGAAGTTTTTCTAAATTAGGCAAGTTTGCAAGTTGAAGCATGATTTTCCAAATGAGGCTGCCAAATCCTTTTTAAAAACTTTCCATTTTTGGATGAATGGCCAAGATTGAAAGTTGACAAAACCCTAAGATCAAAGGCTGAAATTGCATGTGACAACTAGCAATTAGGGTTAGGGAAAAATTGGGTCAAAATTTGAAATGAAGGGCCTAGAGTTGATTTTGTGAAAATCAAATCAAGGGTCAAGAATGCATGTGACAAGGAGATATTGGGAATGGAAAGAGAGGTAGGAGGAGAATCAAATAAAAATTTTAAAAAAATTGATTCAAGAGGTGATGTTGACTTTTTGAATTAAAAATGAATTTAATTCAAAAGTGGTGGGGTCATGTGTCAGTAAATAATTATTTTAAATTATTTACTTAGTGGGAAATTAGCAAGTGGAAAATTTAAATAAATGACTTTATTTAAATTTAGGGAAAAATCAATAAGACAATTAAATGATTAATAATTATTTAATTGTGGAGAAAGTGGACAAGGTGGACAATAATTAAATAAATCGTAGGAATTTATTTATTTATAAGAAGACATGGGGAATTAATGACGTATTTAAATAAATAAATGAAATTTATTTATTTAAATAATCAGGAGGCAATAATAGGTAAATGATAATTAAATAAATTTAGGAATTTATTTAATTATAGGGGGACATAGGAAGTTAGTGACGTATTTAAATAAGATAAATGTAATTTATTTATTCAAATAGTCAGGAGGAATAAAATATATGAATTAATTGAATAATTATTTAATTAATAGTTGAATTTGGACTATAGGACATAATTAAATATTTTAATTATGTTGAGAAGAAATATGGAAAGATAAAGTTTGCAGGCCTAGGTCAATTTTATGTTTCTACATAGAAGATGTCAGGATTCCCAACCAAAGAGAAGTTGTAGGAAAGACAAATGAATTTATCATTTGTCACCATGTCGCATTGAAAACCAAAGCTTGTCAGATGGTGTTTAATAAGATTGGTGAGATAAAAGAAGAATTCAAATTTCTGATTTGCTCCAGATTACATGTCGTGTTCTTACTAGATAGAGCAGAATTGATAGTAGAACGTATCACAAAAGAAATCCGGCTCAAGATCTAGGAATCCATAGTACTCCAAAATTTGAGTTCAACACCCACAGTCAAGGAGTTTGAGATGACACTTCTTCCCCTTTCTCAACTTTACTATGACATTGGAGTTGTTTCATCAAGGTGGGGAGGAGTTTCTTTCAAAGTGATCCTTGATCTTGATCATACCTACCGGACATTATGCACCCTCATCCTACCCATTGATGGAGACTGGGAATCCTAGCACATCGCTTTCCTCAAACTCTGAGGATTATTTTATATCTAGGTTCATACCTCCACAAGTGAAGGACCCTTGTGAGTCACCAGAAACTATGGAGAAATTTTTTTCCTTCAATGTTTTCGATGCTTGTAGATCTCCTTTCGGTCCTTACTTCCTTTCTGCATTAGAACGACTTCCTGTCCTAAAGGCTAAAAGGTTACTTTTGTAGAAAATCGCACAATGCGCCATGTGGTGGTTGTGTGAATTTTCTTTATTTTATCTTCCTTTTGGGTCCAAACCGGGACACATGTCTACTTGGTGGATATTCTCCCCAAAAATATTCTCACAAATTTGGAAATTTTCCACCAGCTTGCCACGCCAGCCATTTTGTTGAGTGTGTCATGACTTCCACAAATGTATCTCTTTTTGGTAGATTTTATCAAACAATGCACCAAAGTTCTTACTTTAAAGATTGGACTTCTTGGGATACATCATCATTCCTCATAGCTGAATCGATCATGTTTTAACAAGCTATGCTATGATCTAATCTTCTTTTGACAACATATCTTCATGAAACTTCTACAAAATCTAGAGCCATTATTGAAGAAACTCAAACTTTATGAGGAAATATTGTTGTGATCTAATCAGACCCAAGATCAGATTATGGTCTATCAAGTGTAGACATTTAGGAGTGGTTTATCTCTATTGGTTGTGGCAGTGGCTCCTTCTTTTGGCTATTTAAAGGGGTTTGTCGTAGGGGAAAAGTATGATCAAGAGAGTTAAAAAATAGCAATAAGGAGTCATAGGTTTAGAATAGGGAGATATATTTCTTAGGAATAGGAGGATTTTACAGAGCACTATTTATGCTCTATGACATGTTTTATTTGTCAAGAATATTAATCAGATTGGCATCCTACCGTTATTTTCAATTGCTTTGTTGCAAGAAAAAAGATTATTAAGGAGAAACTTTTTAGATTGTGCATTTTATGGCCTTTGTCATGAATTTCCCTTTTTTATATCATTTATATTGAAAGCTTTGTGTCAAAGTCTTATGTTGATATTCTTTATAATTGTTCTATGTGCTATTAGATTCTATGTTTAAAAGTTATCTTTCAAAAAGTGGATCATGTTTATTACACTTTTTTATTTTTTTGTAAAGATTATGTTGAAATACATATTATTTTATAAGAGATAGGGAAATCCTGTAAGAATATGAACATTCCTGTTAATCTTAGAATTTATTATTTCTATCATACCTTAATGGATGCTTCCCACAGGGAGATTTGAAAGACTTCTCTATGCTTTCTCTAGCCTTAGTCATTTGTTCTCTTCCCAACAATGAAGGTATGTGGAATTTTGTGTTCATTTCATCATAAGTAAGGAATTGTTAAGATTTGAAATGTTGTAAAAGATTTAATACCTCCCCCTCTTTGGTTTTATCTACATTTCTCTTTCCCCCTTTTTTCAAAACATAAAGAAGGGCTTACTTCTATAACAATCTCGGAGGTCATTTAGTGAGGCACCATTCGGTCCCCCACTCGTTGAATTTCCCATAAGGTTGTTCGAAGAGGTGCAAGCTTTTATGATCAACACTTCCCAAAGAAAAATAAAAATTAGCATCCAAACACTCTTATCCAAAAGCTTCATCCAATCCTAAGCCATCCACCCCATCTAATAATCCTTCATCACTTCCATCCATTTTTGGTTCTCATATCTCAAATTTTACATTCACTCTATTGGTTCCCAAAATTGCAAATTGCAAAGAGTATCTTGGGCTCTATGATTAGTTTCATTAGTGTTTTGGCCAATGAATGGAATTGACCAATGTGGTTAGAATTCCTTGATTTTCAAGCTTTACTAAGCCTAGGCGGGTGTGCCTTAGTCACTTAATGAAAGTTATCTCCTATGATTAGATATTAAGCATATTTAATTTATGGAAATTAAACCATCCCTTTCCCTATCTATTCCAATATGGCATGGGGGTTTTGAGTTAGATAACTTTAATATTGAGACTAATTACTACTAATCCTATTGCTAATTCTAGAACTAAAAATTGGATATGTATGTGTAAGATTTTGTGAATTACTAGAGTTGATAAGTGTCATCCTACTAGAAATGGAGTCAAGATGTAAATGATGTATGTATCCTCCTTCTAGATACAACTCTAATTATTTGACACTATTAAATTTTATGACTTGCATAAACATGCAAAGATGTAATTATAAGTCTCTTCCTATTGATCCAATGACTCTCCTAGGTTATTGTGACTTATGTAAAATGATTTAATTCTTTCTTTAAGAAACCAATTAAAATGAATCACATAGAGGTAGAAAATGTGTCTTGACAAATTTAACATATACTTGATACCTTCAATTTGAATAACAAGAGAATAATCAAACTAGACACAACAAGATAATCATTCACAATAATATTAACAAATAACTAAGACCAAAATTCGGACACCAATTCAATTTTTCTTCTCCATTGATTACTTCAACATATTTTACAATATATCAGAAGTCTTTTCTAAGTGTTATATTCTATATGCTTATATGATGATGATATCAAAATTTGGCCTTGGTTTCATTTTTTATATATGGGAAGCAACAAGCTTCAGACCATTACAAATTTTCAATTATCCATCTGTTGCAACTTTTCATTACATTGATTACCTTCGAAAAAATAAAATATTTAATTTTAGTCTCCTTTATCTTGCACTCCCATGAAAATTTGATTTTAACAATAATTATCCTTCATTTTCCGGTAATTTCACGATTATATTTACATGTATGCATCTTCACCCAATAAAATATCTTTTGGGTAAAAATAATTACCCACTCCAAGATCTTATGTTCTCTTAATTCCCTAGGTAAAAATGTTTTACTTATCAATGAAAACATTTTGTGATTACACATTACACTATTAACAAAATTTATATGCCCCCAATGTAATATTAAATTCATGGTGATTATTTTAACAATTTTTTATTTTTCTTTGTTTATATTTTCATGTTTTACTCCCAACACAATACTGCACCCAAATAAAAATTTTAGCCCTAACCTTTTGCGGGGTTGCGAGATTCCAAAAATTACTTTTAATAAGTTTTTCTTTACAATATGTGCTCTACACTACCTCCATGATTTTTGGGTTTTTGAATTTTTCTTTATCTCTCCTACACATTCTTTAAGTTGTACATAGGTGAATATTTATATTTTCTCAAAATTTAATGTCGTGATTTTAATAAATCTTCCTTAAGCATAAAATATTCACCACAAAACATTGTTTCACAGATCCAAGGCAATACCATGTGTATTTTCCCTGGCCTTTGTGGGGACGTGAGGAAAGCTTCTAAAGTACCACTCTCCCACACACCCTTCAAATTATGCCCACGGTAAAGCAACATACATTATATGCTTTCACCGCAGCACTACACCATTTTAGGCTTTATAATTCGGTGTTTGCAGTGATGTGGAAATTACAATGGAGTTACCTACTCCTTCTTGGTATAGTAGTATTTCGAGGAATCAAAGCTTCTCATTTCCTTTTCCACTAATCTTTTCTCAAGTGAGTGCCCATTTTTTAATGAAAGTAGGATGACCTAAATGTATGTGCATGGTGCAGGAGCACCTAGGCTAACCTCCATTTTTCTTGTCATTTTGGCTTGTATCTGACATTAGCCAGGTCAGAGTATTTTGTGTGTTTTGTTTTAGACCTTAGAAGGTCATTTCAATGTGGGCTAGGTGAGTTAGTCATTAGGACTAAGGTCACCAAATTAGTCATTGTTAGTAGCTTTTAATTGCTTAGTTGTTTTAGCTTAATGGTTGGTTTAGAGTCTTAAATGTGTTCTAAACACATGTTTGATGTTAGACAAGATGCCATGAGGCCATTAATGGAGTTGGTTACTCAAGATATAGAAGATAGAGGTCCTAAGAATCAGGACTTACAAAGTTGTCATAACAACATTTTCCATTATGGAAAATGTTGCATGCAACTTGGTTACATAGGATCCCCTAAAATATGGGAGTGGGAGATCAACCAACAGACCCTAAAAACATGGTGAATGGAATATAATGTAAAAGGAAGGATGTTATGTTATCGGTAATGAAGTTTTTCAATAGAAGAGAGCTCTGCAATTTCTATTTTCATGTGAACTCCGAGTGTTATTGAGTGACAGTGATATTAGATGGATTGAATGCTTTGATTTAATGATAGAATTATGTTCATAGAATAGTTATAAGACTTTTCCATTCTGTAAGCAAGTTGATAAGAGTTGATCTAGTGTCTTGAAGAAATAGTTTAACATTTAGGTGTTTTACTAGTCCTGTCCTGACTAGTTTGTCTTTTTATGGCTCCCCCATGAAATCTAGTCATGCGAGTTTCGTGAGGATAGATGGATGTGTTAGGGGAGCCATTGGTCTGTACATATGTAGAGTTAGGAGTCATGGAGAGTGGAACAACTATGTTTAATGTCAAGTCCTAGGTGAGCTTAGAGTGCCTGGTTAGAGGTTTGACAGTGTGAATTGGAGAAAATAGGCAGGGGAGTGAAGTACAGTACGGGATAAGTACGGTTCCAGGTGGGGGATGAATAGGTCTTGATGTGACAAGAGGTTTGAGGGACTATTGATCCATTTGGGTGAGGTTTGAGCAAGAAAACTAGTAGGGTCCTAAAAACTAGGCCCAATAGCCCTATCTGACCTAGATAGTAGGAAACCTATGTATGGATGACCTACGAGTTTGCAAGTTGCTGAATCTTTTAGAATAGCCAAAAGGGTACTCGAATGTGGGATTATAATTTTAGGTTGTTTGGGAAATTTTGGCAGGAACGAGGAAAAGGGTACTGTAAAGGGCTACAAGAAATAAGCCTCCTCAAGACAAATTATGTCACCCAGTTGAAGAAAGGTTTGGTGAACCCTCAAAATGGATCCAAATGTGAGAAAATGGATGAGTTTCAAGATATCTGACACCCCTGTAGTCAATTGAATGTTTTGTGTGTTGGTGCACTTAGAGTCTTCTAAGTGTGGAAGAAAGTGTTGAGGTGAACTAAGGGTGATTGTCTTTCAAGGTTAAGCACAAGGGATTAGGCTCTTAGAGAAGAGTTAGACAAGGTCTTAGTTAATCATCTAAGCCTTTTGAGATCCTAGGAGAAGACAAGTAAGGTCTTCTTAGCTAGTTGTGTAAGCAAGCCTTGGAACACATACACCATATTGGTATCAGAGCAAAGTTTGATCAGGCTTGTGGTTGATGTTCCAACCCATTGAATCAGTAGGAGAGAATACTCGAGTGGAAGATAAAACCATGGTGACTAACGCTGAGTTAGCCAAGAAGGTAGAAGAACAAGAAGAGGATAACAAGTCACTAAGAGAAAGATTGGCTCGAATGGAGCAGCTCTTGGATGAAGTCCAAGAAAAGGTAGACAAGGTAAAGGATAAAATAGATCAGAAGGAAGAGAAAGAAGCCATAGAAAAGGAGTTGGAATTGGAAGAGGAAGCTCCAATCCCTAACCCTGCTATACCTGAAGAACCCTTCTTGAAGGCACTAAAGGCTTTAAGTGGTAAAGCTTTGGAGGGTGTACCACTTTTCAGTGGACAAATGTATCCTGATACAGTCATGGACTGGATTGACAGTATAGAGAATCACTCTGAATGTGATGGTGTATCACAAGCCCAAAAAGTAAAGGTGGCCAAGTCAAGTTTGAGAGGTTCAGCTCTCACATGGTGGAAGTTTGTGCAAAATGAAAGAGAAAAAGAAGGAAAGGGTCCTATAGTTACATGGAAGGGCATGGTAACTAAATTAAGGCAAACCTACCTACCTGATCACTATGAAGTCCAGTTGCATAGGAGGAGACACAATCTTAGACAAAAATATTTGGATGTCCAAGCATACACCGAGGAGTTCCAAAAGTTGTGCCTAAGATCAAAGGTGGTTGAAGATGAAAGTATCCAGCTAGCAAGGTATTTGAATGGTCTTAAATGGTCTATTCAAGAAGACATGAGTCTAGTGAACTTCAAAACCATCCACCAATGTTATCAAATGGCCTTGAAGATAGAGGAGAAAAGCAAAAGGAAGCAAGAGCAAACCTCCAAGAGTAGAGGAAAAGGAAAAGATAGTAGAGGACAAAGAGGTGGCTATGGTGGAAGGAGTTTAGAATCAAGGGCTCAAGGAGAAGTTAAGTACATTGAGCAGCAAGAAGGAAGCTCTAGTAGAGGTGGTAGAGGAAGAGGCTCTAACTTTAGAGGAAGAAGTGGTGGACAAGGAAGAGGCAATTACTTTGCCAATATGAAGTGTTATCACTACAATCAAATGGGACACCCTTCCTATAGGTGTCTAGAGAAGGGTAGTACTTCTCAAGGAGGTGATAAGAGAACTAATCTAGTTCATGATGAGACAAATGCAGCAGAGAAACATTTTGAGGTACCATTAAATTCAGAGGAAGGTGAGAACCTCATGATGAGGAGAACTTTGATCAAAGAGTCGGTTAAGGAGGAACCAAGCCAAAGGAGGTCCCTGTTTAGGATAAAGTGCAAAATGATGGCGAAAGTATGTAGAGTCATCATTGACTTAGGGTCTATTGACAATATTGTGTTAGAGGAAGCAGTCAGCAAGCTGAAGTTGACAAGGATACCCCACACCAATCCTTACAAGGTCACATGGCTAAATAAAGGCCAAAATGTGTTGGTAAATGAACAAGCATGGGTGGAGTTCTCAATTGGAAGGTAAAAGGACAAAGTTTTGTGTGATGTGTTACCTATGGATTCATGTCACTTGCTCCTAGGTAGACCATGGAAATTTGATCACCAAGCTATGCATGATGGAGTGAAGAACTCTTATACTTTCAAGAAGGATAAGGTAACATTCAAAATTCAGTCACTATTAGAGGATGCAGAGGTGAAGACAGTAGGTCCTAATCTGCTCATGGTTGGTGAAAAAAGAGTTCTTAGAAGCCATGGAAGAGAGTGAAGGAGTTGGTTTTGCATTGGTGTTAAGACCAAAAGAGGTGGATGAAAGCAAGGTAGCCAAGAAACCAAAATTACCTAAGGAGATACAAAGCATGCTGCAGACTTATGAAGGTATAGTAAGTGATGGACAACCATCAACCTTACCCCCTAAAAGAGCCATAAGTCATAGGATAGACTTGATACCAGGAGCTACCCTACCAAATAAAGCATCCTATAAGATGACCCCTCAACAAAATGAGGAAATAGCTAGACAAATACAAGAACTCCTAAACCAAGGTCTCATTAAAAAGAGTATTAGTCCATGTGCTGTACCCACTGTCCTTGCACCTAAGAAAGGAGGAACTTGGAGGCTTTGTACTGATTCAAGGGCTATTAACAAGATAACCATAAGGTATAGGTTCCCTATCCCTAGGATTGAAGACCTAATGGATTGTCTAGGTGAAGCTAAGTACTATTCCAAGATAGACTTAAAGAGTGGTTATCACCAAATTAGGATACATGAGGGAGATGAGTGGAAAACAACCTTCAAAACTAATGAGGGTTTATATGAGTGGCTTGTCATGCCATTTGGATTGTCTAATGCCCCCTCCACATTCATGAGGCTCATGAATGAAGTCCTCAAAGACTACATTGGAAAATTTGTAATGGTATATCTTGATGATATACTGATTTATAGCAAGACAAGAGAAGAACATCTCAGGCACCTAGAGTTGGTTTGCAAGAAGCTACATGATGAGAAGTTGATGATCAACTTGGAGAAGTGTGAGTTCATCAAGATAGAGCTAGTGTACCTTGGATTTGTTCTATCACATGGCAATTTGAAAATGGACAAAAGCAAAGTGGAAGCCATCCTAAATTGGCCTACTCCAAGGACAACAACAGAGGTAAGAAGTTTTCATGGCCTTGCTCAATACTATAGGAAGTTTATAAGAAAATTTAGTGCTATTTGTGCTCCTATGTTGGATACCATTAAAGGAGGTACAAAGATTAGATTTGTATGGAATGAGCAAGCTAACAAAAGTTTTGAGTTGCTGAAGGAAAAGATAGCTACCCAACTTGTTTTAGTGTTGCCAAGCTTTGAGAAGCTATTCACCATTGAGTGTGATGCAAGCAATGTGGCTATTGGAGTTGTTCTAAGCCAAGAGGACAGACCGGTGGCTTTTCATTCAAAAAAGTTAAGCGAAGCCAAGAAGAATTATTCTTCTTATGACCTTGAGATGTATGTATTGGTTCAAGATTTAAGGAAATGGAGACACTACTTGCTTCCCAAGGAGTTTATAGTGTATTCAGACAACCAAGCACTTAGTTTCCTAAATTCACAAGAGAAATTCAGTCACAAGCACATGAAGTGGGTTGAATACCTGCAAGCATACACATTCAATATCAAGCACAAGAAAGGAATACTCAACAAGGTGGCAGATGCCTTGAGTAGAAGAGCTCTTACCATCCAAGAGATTCAATTGAAGAGCATGGGAATAGATCATTTCAAGGATCTATATGCAGATGATGAAGATTTTACAGACATTTATAAGGTATGTGTTGAATACAAGAATCATTTTCATAGTAGATATGCTAAATATACTTTGCAAAGTGATCTCTTGTTTAAGGGGAATCAATTATGTGTCCCTAGAGGCTCTATTAGAGAGAATTTGATACAAGAAAAGCACAATGGAGCATTGAGTGGTCATTTTGGGGTCACAAAGACATAAGAACTTGTTCAAAGGTTCTACTTTTGGCCAAGAATGAACCTTGATGTAAGAAGGTATGTGGAAAGTTGTATAGTATGTCAAAAGGCCAAGGGAACTTCTTCAAATGTAGGCCTATATCAACCACTACCTATTCCTACTAGGCCATGGCAATGCTTGAGTATGGATTTTGTAGTTGGGTTACCCAAGATAAGACAAGGCATGGATAGTGTTTATGTAGTTGTGGATAGATTCAACAAGATGGCTCACTTTGTGCCATGTAAGACAACCAATGATGCCAGCCAAATAGCCTCACTCTTCTTCAAAGAGATAGTAAGGATACATGGGTTACCTATGAGCATTGTGTTAGATAGAGACACCAATTTTATGAGTCATTTTTGGAAGACTCTTTGGCAGATATTGGGCACTAATTTATCTTTTGGATCTGCATACCATCCCCGAACTGATGGTCAGACCAAGGTTGTTAATAGAAGCCTTGGAAATATATTAAGGTGCTTGACCAAGGAGTATGGTCAACAATGGGATCAATTGATTGGACAAGATGAATATGCCTATAATGACACTATGAATAGGTCAACAGGGAAGAGTCCCTTTGAGATAATCTATGGTCTACATCCCAGAGGAGTCGATGAGCTAAGAGACCTAAGGGATGGAGTTAAGGGAAGTGGATATGCTGATGATTTTTCCTATGCAATGCAGGAGATTCATGACACAGTCAGGAAGACATTGACTAAGAACACTATGAAGCATAAGACCAAGGTGGATGAGCATAGAAGAGAAGTTCAGTTTAATGTGGGAGACTTGGTGATGGTGCATCTAAACAAGTCCAGATTGTAGAAGGGAGTCCCTCACAAGTTGTAGATGAAGAGGATAGGTCCCTATCCTATCTTGGCAAAGTATGGGAACAATTATTTTAGAGTAGAGCTACCAGAAGACAATGGACTATCCCCTATCTTCAACATTGCAGATCTGGTTCACTACAAAGGACCACCACTAGACATGGATCAAAGCCTCAATGAAGTCATTCATGATGTGGAAGAGCTCAGACTACCTTCTGCTATAGTCAAGCAAGCTGAAAGTATACTAGATACTAGAGTCTACAAGAAGACTAGAACCAAGGAATACAAAGAGCAATTGATCAAGAGGCATGGACAAACTGATGCTGATGCAGTGTGGATCAAAGAATCAGAGTTCAATACGTTGTGCATAGACCTCAACTTACTCAATCCAAGCATGGATTGAAAGCTTTTACTTGGGGAGGATGGTGCAAGAGCACGTAGACTAACCTCCATTTTTCTTGTCATTTTGGCTTGTATCTGACATTAGCCAAGTCAGAGTATTTTTTGTGTTTGTTTTAGACCTTAGAAGGTCATTGCAATGTGGGCTAGGTGAGTTAGTCATTAGGACTAAGGTCACCAAATTAGTCATTGTTAGTAGATTTGAATTGCTTAGTTGTTTTAGCTTAATGGTTGGTTTAGAGTCTTAAATTTGTTCTAAACACATGTTTGATGTTAGACAATATGCCATGAGGCCATTAATGGAGTTGGTTACTTGAGATATAGGAGATAGAGGTCCTAAGAATCAGGACTTACAAAGTTGTCATAACAACATTTGCCATTATGGAAAATGTTGCATGCAACTCGGTTACATAGAATCCCCTAAAAAATGGGAGTGGGAGATTGACCAACAGACCCTCAAAACATGGTGAATGGCATCTAATGTAAAAGGGAGGATGTTATGTTATCGGTAATGAAGTTTTTCAATAGAAGAGAGCTCTACAATTTCTATTTTCATGTGAACTCCGAGTGTTATTGAGTGACAGTGATATTAGATGGATCAAATGCTTTGATTTAGTGATAGAATTGTGCTCATAGAATAGTTATAAGACTTTTCCATTCAATAAGAAAGTTGATAAGAGGTTATCTAGTTTCTTGAAGAAATAGTTTAACATTTAGGGGTTTTACTGGTCCTGTCCTGACCAGTTTGTCTTTTTATGGCTCCCCCATGAAATCTAGTCACGGGAGTTTCCTGAGGATAGATGGATGTGTTAGGGGAGCCATTGGTATGCATATATGTAGAGTTAGGAGACATGGAGAGTGGAACAACTATGTTTAATGTCAAGTCCTAGGCGAGCTTAGAGTGCTCGGTTAGAGGTTTGACAGTGTGAATTGGAGAAAATAGGCAGGGGAGTGAAGTACAGTACAAGATAAGTACGGTTCCAAGTGGGGCATGAATAGGTCTTGATGTGACAGGAGGTTTTGAGGGACTATTGATCCATTTGGGTGAGGTTTGAGCAAGAAAACCAGTAGGGTCCTACAAACTAGGCCTAATAGCCCTATCTAACCTAGATAGTAGGAAACCTATGTATGGATGACCTAGGAGTTTGCAAGTTGTTGAATCTTTTAGAATAGCCAAAAGGGTACTCGAATGTGGGATTAGAATTTCAAGTTGTTTGGGAAAGTTTGGCAGGAACGAGGAAAAGGGTACTGTCAAGGGCTACAAGAAATAGGCCTCCTCAAGACAAATTTTGTCACCCAGTTGGAGAAAGGTTTGGTGAACCCTCAAAATGGATCCAAATGTGAGAAAATGGATGAGTTTCAAGAAATCTGACACCCCTACAGTCAATTCAATTTTTTGTGTGTTGGTGGCACTTAGAGTCTTCTAAGTGTGGAAGAAAGTGTTGAGGTGAACTAAGGGTGATTGTCTTTCAAGGTTAAGAACAATGGATTAGGCTCTTAGAGAAGAGTTAGACAAGGTCTTAGTTAATCATCTAAGCCTTTTGAGATCCTAGAGGAGATTAGGATCCTAGGAGAAGACAAGTAAGGTCTTCTTAGCTAGTTGTGTAAGCAAGCCTTGGAACACATACACTAGTGCAGCTACAGGCTTGGAGTATATTGATTCAAAGAGTGTCTCACCAGTTTTGTTGTGCTTAGCAATTCCCATGAGTGTATCCCTATGGTGGAACCAGTTCTCTATTTCTTCAAAAAATAAGGGTAGACCTTTGCCCTTTAGCATTGTTTTCCTTTTCAAAATTACTTTCAATATGTTTTCCCTCTCCTTACGATCTAGCATGCTTACTTCAAATGCTTGAGGAAGACAACACAATATTTCATCATCAAGCTCCAAAGATATATTTGTTGCATCAAAAACTATAACTCAAACATTCTAGTTTGTGGTACAGCCACCCCACTAGGCCGTAAAATCCATCTTCATATTTGTAATAACTTTGTGCTTAGTTGAATGCCTTTGACTAAAAATTTGTTAATGTCATCGATAAAGATAATGGCTAGTTGAAGCTTACAAGGTTTTTGAGCATCACCAAACCATATGATCAAGAGTTTAGAAGTCCGAAAATTGATAAAAAAATGCTCCAAATTCTTTCGCTATTGCTTTGGTAAGCAATGTTTTCCTAGTTTGAGGAAGGTCATATAATAAAACTCCCTTTGGTTATGTAATTCCAAGACTTTCAAATACTTATAGATGGTCGATGGGAGAATAGTAACCTCTTTGATTTCCTTAATCTGTTGATCAAGGCCTCCAATCATATCATAAGTGGAATCTTGTACTTTCCCCAACATCATCAGATTCATTACTTTGCTAGGAAAAATCAATTGAAGATAATAACTATTATGAAGAGCTACTCATGTGTAAGGTGTGATTTTTATTATATCAATATTCCTATCAATATCAACCACCTATTTTCCTTTTGAATCTCACATGAATGCTCGTAGTTTATTTTTATTCTCAAAATCTTCTCCTAAACAAACATTGTAGAAAAAAATTGAATTAGGTTATCAATAAGATCCCAATTGGATCCATATTCTAAGACCATTAGGGCTGCAAGTGAAGCTAAAGTTGTACAATCAGTGGATATTGATCCATACACCTTAATATCTATTTTATACTTTACAATTAGCTGAAGATCTTCTAGGAGCTCCAAGTATGGATCCACAATGGAATCTTATGGAACTCCTAAAAAAAATCACGATTCCTTAATTAATTTGGCCAATTTCAATCAGTCTTAATGTGTCTAGACTTGAGGTTTTGTTCATCAATATTGCCTAGGATTTTGCTACCAAAATCTCACTTTAGAAAACCCTTAGAGCTCTATTTTTTCATTGACCTGTTGTTGTTTGTTCCTGATCATTTTAAAAAATCTTATGTCATCTAAGCCTGTAAGGTTACCAGTCTCTCATGACTAGTTATGAAAATATTTTATTTTTATAAGGTTCTTCAATTGGCCTTTACATCCTTTGAAAATATTATGTCTTAAGTCCTTGGGTCCTTTTTTACATCATCCTAGGATGGTCCCTATCTTCAAACAACTTACAAGAACATGCAAAACTATGTTTAATTAAGTCCCATATCGCCCATCACTAATAGCTTTTAAGTTTGTGAGCTCAAATGAGAGATGCACGATGAGCGATGAGTGGTGTTTTCTTTGATTTCACTCATCAAGGATTCATTTTAAATTTCCAAAGTTAAATGAGTGATGCATGATGGACTATTTTATCACTAGTTCCTTTGGTATCACTGATTGCTTATGTATTTGGAAATCTCTATTAGTGATACACAATGACCTTTTGTGCTCGTTGTTCTTTGTTTGCTCATCAGATCCATTCTAAGGCTGGTGTTTTAAATTGGTGATGAGCAAGGGGGTCAACTGTTCAAAATTTGTTTTGTTGATCTGAGGTTCTCTTAGGAGCAATGTATCTTGTTCCATTGATATTTTCAAGTAGGTGCACATGTCTTGATCTTCTTTGCCCTTCACTGATATGATATAGAGAACAAAGCATGAATTCGCAACGCATGATCAAGATAGACTATGATCAAGGACGGGTGTTAGATCCAAGGGTTGAGATCTCATCACACAAGTTCTCACGTCGCTATTAGAACCTATTGAAAGTAAAGTGAACATGTGATGTGCAATGAGAGATGAAGATCTTTAAAAAGCGTAGTGATCCAATGACCTATATTTCATCGCACCCATGCCCTCGTCGCTAATTGATCCCTAAAAGAGTGGGGAAAATAAATGATGTGTAATGTGATATTCTAGCTAGTATTCTCTTCAAGTGACAACTATGTATTTCATCAATATAAATGGAAAGGTACGGATCAGGTTGGTGATGCATGTTGATCATCAAATCATAGGTGACTAATGAAGATTACAGGAAATGTGGCAGTATTTGAGGTGGCATGGCTAATTTTTGGGAACAAGTTGCAAAGACAAAAAACAATACTTGAGGTTGCCATTGATGATGTTTTAAGTCTGTAAAAATTGATGGCTTAGATTCAAAGCTTAGCTACTAAGTTATCAACTCACTCACATGAGGAGTTCTTCAATCATTAATTTCTACATCCTCCAAATTATATATTTAATGTAGGATTATTTGTTGTTTGATCTCACCGTTTTTAGTTTGCAAAAAAATTGAGATGTGAATCATATGTTCTCAAGCGTTGAGGAGTTGATGTGAAACTCTAGGTAGGTTGGTAGTCATATGAGCTCTATGTAATCCATGTTCTAAGTTTGTTTAGGAATTTCAAATTTCTAGGACTAGTTGTAATTGTCAAGGCTTGTGGGTGTGCTTTTATGAAATTTTGGTTATGAGGTTTATGAGCTGGTTAGGTTTTCTATTCATTTAAAACTTGCTAGCTTTCATCTAGGTTTTGTGAAATGGGAAAGTCTAATGTGCCAACCCAGCCTACTAGGAGGTCTAACGGTCTTAGTTTTTTTAAATATCATGAGGATTTTCCTAAGGTTGAACAAGAGATTCTAGTGACTCCTATGACTCAAGAGGGTAGAAGGACCCATGGTCGAAAGAAGAAGAATACAATTATCCAAAGTACCTAAAACTTATGAAATAAGACTATTTTTGAAGAATTGGTCAAAGATAAAGGCAAGGAGCCGACTGTGTAAGTGAGGAAGGCCACAAAAGAATGATACAAATGTCCAAAGGCTTGCTTGGGGAAACACAATTCTCCCATTATGCTTTCTGATAGCCTTTTGGATGGTGGAGATGACATTGACTCGAGGTACGGCCTGTACCTGCTCTCCCTAGTGTCGTATGATTTTTTAGAAGAAGAGGTGGTGATGGTTCCTCCAATTGCCTCATGCACAAGGAGTGGATGAGCATACTCTAATTTTGAAGAATTAGAGTGATGTCCTAGACTTCTTTTTTTTTTTATGATACCATTGTTGTAGTTTCCATGATTTTGGTCATTTACTCTTCCACGTTTTCTTTCACTCTTCCATGCTGATGTGGAAGTCTTCTGACTAATATGGGGAAAATGTTTTCTTGAAATGGATAGGACAACAGTGACTATCACTTCCCCATGGTGATTTGGCTACAGTCCCTCAACAACTTATGAAGAATTTTGTCTTTTTGCTTCCCACTGTTTCATTAATGATTGCATATAATTGTCTGGGGAATCTCTTGAATTCTATTGAAATTGTTTTGAAATGAGTATGAAATGTATTCATAATTCAGCTAGATGTGTGTTGCTCCCCTGTTCTATAAAGGGGATTTCAAGGCTAATTATGAGGAAAGGAGTTCAAGTTTTGGAGTCTTAGAAGGGTCTAGGAAAAATACTAATATTAGAAAAAGAGTATAATGCAAATAGATAAATTAATGGATATACCATGAACCAGTTCTTAGGTATACAGTTATGATGTAATTATCTTAAAAGGGTTTTAGAGTAACACCACTAATAAAAAATATCAATTTAAAGTATGTGTTATCCTATGCAATTTCTTTGTAGACTATAAATGGAATTATTAATGACAGCTTCATTTATCTTCTATTTTTTAAATTGAATGAATGATTTTACTTATGCTTCAATTCAAGGGGTTGATTAAATGCTAAAGTAAGGTAATTATTTATTGAGAAAATGGTATAATATTTGGTAAGAAACTATGTTTTAGATAAAGTGAGTTGAATGCTATAAGGTAGTATGCCAATGGCCCATAAATTACTGAGATAAATTGTTAGTGTACTACTAGTTAATTGCATAATGACTTTGGTGTCCCATGAAGAAGGCACTAGTCTCTTCATTACTTATCCTTGGAATAAATTGAGTTTAGTCACGCATCTAGCTAGAGGCTTAAAATGGTGAACAAATCACAATAACCAAAATTTTAAGAATGTCTCAATATGAAGTATCATTTGATTCCTAGCTATAGATAGTTTTTATTTTGAATGTGGGCCAAGCCTTTAGTGAATTTTATCTATGTGCATATAAGGGGAATTCATCTATGTATGGAAGTGATCTTGATTAAATGAGTATCTTATGAGTACAAATGGGATTACCCTCCTGGGTTTCATAGATCTTGAAGAGTAGAAGTAAGGACTCTTAAATCCTTGCTTGTGTGTTTCCCAATCCTTACCCTTACTAATAATTGAACCCTGGAAAGTTCATAGGTAAGGCATGAGATCAAGTTTGGTTCATAAAAAATCACCAACAAAAATGGTGACTCCATCGGGGATGAACTCAGAAGTTTTGGTTGCAGATGGTCCTATCAAAGAGTCATTCAAATTTGTAACTAGTGATTGACAATTGTGGAGTCTTATTTTCCCATCTGAGTCACCAATAGAAATGGAAACTCAGCTAGGGAGGAATGTGAATCTCTAGTTGTAGAGTACCCTATTGCAGAGTCAAGAAGAATTTGAAGAATTTGAACATCTGGTTTGGCTTCTAGACAGTTTTGAAACCTAAAAATGGTTGTGTTGCAATAGATTGTAAGAATTTGTGTGTGGCTCCATTCTTGCAAGACCCATAATGATAATCACTTTTAGAAGGCTTTATGATGTTTGAAATTCAGTTCTCTACTAAGAGAGGTGGCGACTCTATCATCAGAATCTAGCAAGAAAAGGCTTTCACCACTTCCAGTCAGGAAGAACTTACAATGATTGCAACATATCCACGTATTTTTTTGTGTTTGAGTTTTTAAGAATAAATAAATTTGTATGAAATCCATTTTTGAATAATCTAGAAGAAAATTGAGTTCCCTATTGAGTGAATTAAGCACTAGTAAAGGGTATGGTGGTAGTTGTTTTACATACTTCTAAAATGTAATTTTTAATTTATCATAAATGTTTAGAAGAAGTATGCTTACTCCTAAACAATGCCTCTTAAAAAGTTTTAAAGCATGGGTATGTTTGAGCTTTAAAATTGTGATATAAATTAAGGAACGAGGTTGTGGATAGTTAATTGAAATATTGCATAAGGGTACAAGAGAACTGTATCACTTCCCTATATACCCTTGTGAAATAGTAAGTAGAATTATGCAAGGCATGAAACCCTTATTATAACATTAGAAGAGGTTATCTATGGAGAGATATAATCCATTAAGTTTCAATGGTATTCATAGTTTTCCTAATAAAATTCCCAATGATGTTAGGAAATATCTACCCAAATTCATAGGGAAAAATGATGAGTCGACTTCTAAACACCTAAATTTATTCATAGATTTGATGGGTGACTTTGACGTAGATCATGAGGATGTTGTTATGAAGCTCTTTGTTCAATATTTGAAAGAAAATGCTAGAGACTAGTTTTCATATTTTCCAGTACATTCTATAGGTTCATGGAATGACTTCATGATAGCATTTGTGGAACAATTTCATGAAAGGGTTAGTCTTGGTGAGATAAGAAAAAGACTTATGGAAATCCAAAAGGATGAAAATGAGATGGTTCTTGCTTTTAACTTGAGATTCACATATGTAGTCAGAGGTATTTCCAAATACATAAGGCCTAATGATGGAGATTTTTTAATTATATATCTAGGTGCATTTTACAATGAGTTGAGTTATTTGATAAGGGATAAGGAACCAAAAACATTACATCAGGCCTATCACATTGCTATGGATATTTTGAATATTATGAAATATTCAATGATGAGGGTTATGTCACTGTAATTATTTATTGTCTTGATGTATGCCATACAAATGGCATGGATAAGGATGAAAAGGATAACCACATTAATGATATTCCTAATTCCTTATCTAGATCATCATCATAGCATGTTGCTCATCAACAGATTCAAGATGAACTACAACAAAGTCTGAGTGATAATGATCAAGTATTACTTAGACTATATAATATGAAAAGACATGAAGGGGAATTGTTTTATGAGTTGCTAGCAAGATTTTTGGATGCCTTGTTGGAGATCCCTAGAAGGTTACATCCTAAGGATTCTATTTGTATTGACCTATTCTGTGACATCTATGAGCCAAGGCTTAGTACTTTTCCTAATGAATTGAAACCATAGGATTTTGATAAAATAATTGATTAGATCAAGATTTCTAAGGAGGCTAAGTGTGAATTTATGCAAAATGTGATGTCTCAAGATGACATAGGTGCCCCTCCTATTATTATTAACCAAGGGTTTATTAAAGAAAAGGATAAAGAAATCTCTAAAGAATAATATCTATCTAGTATTACAGATGATGATATTGTTATATTTACAAGTACTACTAACATACCTTTGAGGATGTGAGATTGGAGGACTAAACATGAAAATATTGATTATTCTAATGAGTATGAAACTCTTTATGAGATTGACATGAAGGCATCCTTTTTTCTTGAGGATTCTAGGTGTACCAATAATTATGAGGTTGTGTCTTTTCCATTGGATGAACAGATAGCATGTGGTGAATCTTTTAATTGCAATATAGTTGTATTCAAATTGGAATGCCCTAGAAATGTGGTAGACAATGAATTTCGAGACACGAATCTCTATACTCAGGGTCTTGAGCTTGATGGTAAAAATAATAAGATTGCTGTTGATAGTCAACAAGCTCCTAATTCTAGATGTTTGTGTGAAACAAAAATGGAATACACAGGTTTTATGACAAAGATGGACATCATAGCTTTCAACAAGGAATCTATTAAGAATACTTGTCCAACTAAAAAAGAGAAATGTTTAAGTTGTAGGAAATTCTACATATGTAAGAAAACTAACCTAATGGTTGATGATGTACCTGAACACCTTACTACTAATCACATCAAATTTGAGCTACTGGGCTCATCTTTTGGGATATTTTATTTCAATTTGAAAAATGGTCTAAAAGGAGGATGGGAATGTGTTGATGATCCTGAAACATAAATGTTTTTAAATCCTTGGAAAAGTATGGATAATTCCTCTTGCGAGAATAGCCTTGATGAGAGAAAAAGTACTATGGTGACTGTTGAATGAAACCCCCAAGGAAATAAATAATATGGTGGCATATCTAGTACATATTGCTTCGATTAATGTAAATACTAATTGGAAAAAAATCCCATGTATGGCCAATTTTTGGTCATCACACAAAGTGAATATATGCTTAACATGGGATAGGAGTTAGATGATAATGACCCTGGATTTCTAGATATGAAATGGAGATATTACTCTAGAGGTTATAGGCATAATGGAAAACCTAAAGGGAATATGTATGAGGATCTCCATGATAGCGAGAAAAATAAATTTGATATCAACTTGTATGATGATAGTGATCAAGTGGAGTATGAATGCTATACTTTCCCTATTTAGTCGGATTAAAATTTGGTGAAATGTGATGGTAAATTGACTCAGATGGGGAGTGACTTTGATCAGTTATTTCAGATTAGATATAGTTCACAAAGGGACGTGAATAAAAAATATGATTGTAAATTTAGACACATGTCTATGATAGTTGAGTACATTTCATGCAGTGTTACTAGTTTTTGGGAATTTTATGATGGTGTTTTCAACCTTAATAGGGTGCAAACCATGGAAAATAGGGTTTTTGACAAAGGCAAGCACCAATTTTAAGGTTGGTCGGGCCCTGTAACTTATGTACAAACTATACATATGTTGTTTGACTTGGTTTTCTTCCCAGTCCCTTGTTTTTTGGCTCTTTGTGTTTGGTATACTTCACCTAGATTCTAGATTCTCACTTTGTTCACTAAGGAACAGTCATCCCCAATTGGAGCCACTAATGGAACTCCTAAAAAAAACTCATGATTCCTTCATTAATTTGGCCAATTTTAGTCAGTATCAATGTGTCTAGACTTAGGGTTTCATTCATCAATATTGCCTGGGATTTTTCTGCCAAAATCTCACTTTATAAAACCCTTGGAGCTCTATTTTGTCATTGAATTGATGTTGCCTATTCTCAGTCATTTTAAAAAATATGATGTCATTTGAGCCCATAAGGTTACCGGCCCCTCATGCATAGTTATGAAAGTCTTTTATTTTTATCAAGTTATTTGATTGGCCTTATTTGGTCTTTACATCCTTTGAAAATATTATTTCTTAAGTCCTTGAGGCCTTTTGTACATCGTCCTAGGATGGTCCCTATCTTAAAATAACTTAGGGGAACATACAAAATTGAATTTACTTAAGTCCTGTATCGCCCATCACTAATAGATTTTATGTTTGTGATCTCAAATGAGTGATGAGTGATGAGCGGTGTTTTCTTTGATTTCACTCATCATAGATTCATTTAAAATGTCCAAAGGTAAAGGAGCGATGCACGATGGACTATGTTATATCGCTAGTTCCTTTGGTATCATTGATTGCTTATGTATTTGGCAATCTGTATTTGTGGTACATGATGACCTTTTGTGCTCATTGTTCTTTTTTCGCTCATCATGGATCCATTCTAAGGCTAGTGTTTTAAATTGGTGATGAGCGATGGGGTTAGCTATTCAAACTTTCTTTTTCTGATCTAAGGTGCTCTTAGAAGCAATGTATCTTGTGCCATTGATTTTTTCACATAGGTGCACATGTGTTGATCTTCTTCACCCTTCGCTGATATGATCTGGAGAATGAAGCATGAATTCACAATGCATGATGGAGATGGACTATGATTAAGGATGGGTGTTAGAACTAATGGTTGAGATCTCATCGTGTTAGTTCAAACATCACTATTAAAACCTAATGAAAGTAAAGAGAACCCGTGATGCGTGATGAGAGATGAAGATCTTCAAAAAGCATAGTGATCCAATGGCCTATTTTTCATCGTGCCCACGCCCTCATCGCTAATTAAGCCTTGAAGGAGTGGGGAAAATAAGTGGCGTACGATGTGATATTCTAGCAAGTATTCTCTTCAAGTGAAAACTATGTATTTTTATGATATAAATGGAAAGGTATGGATCAGATGAGTGATGCATGTTGATTGTCAGATCATAGGTGGCTAATGAAGATTAAGGGAAAACATGGTAGCATTTGAGGCAACATCACTACTTTCTAGGAACAAGTTACAAAGGAAAAAAAATACTTGAGGTCACCATTAATGATGATTTAAATCTGTAAAGATCGATGGCTCAGATTCAAAGCTCAACTGCTAAGTTATCAACTCGCTTGTGCAAGGATTTCTTCAATCATTAATTGTTGCATGCTTCAAATTATCTATTTAATGCAGGATTATTTGTTGTTTCATCTCACCATTTTCAGTCTCCAGAAAAATCTAAGGTGTGAGTCATAGGTGCTCAACTTCTAAGGAGTTGATGTGAAATTCTAGATAAGTTGGTAGTCATATGAGCTCTCTTTAATCCATGTTCTAAGTTTGTTTAGGAATTTCAGATTTTTGGGACTGGTTGTAATTTTCAAGGCTTGGGGGTTTCCTTTTATGAAAATTGAGGTCTAAGTTTTTTGAGCTAGTTAGGTTTTCTACTCATTTTAAACTTGCTAGCTTTCATCTCAATTTTGTGAAATGGGAAAGTCTGGTGTACCAACCTGGCCTACTAGGATGTTTGGTTGTCTTAGTGTTTTTGAATGTCATGAGTATTTTCCTAAGGATGAATGGGAGATTCTAGTGACTCTTGTGACTCAAGAGGGTAGAAGGAATGCCCATGGTTGAAAGAAGAAGAATACAATTGTCCAGAGTACCTACAACTTATGAAACATGACCATTTCTAAAGAATTGGTGGTCAAAGTTAAAGGCAAGGAGTTCGCTATGCCAGCAAGGACGACCATGAAAGAAAGAGACAAATGTCCAAAGGCCTACCTGGGGAAACAATATTCTCCCATTATGCATTTTGATAGCCTTTCAGATGGTGGAGATGATACTAACTCAGGGTATGGCCAATACATGCTCTCCTTGGTGCCAAATGATGTTTTTGATGAATAGGTGGTGATGGTTCCTCTAATTTCCTCACACACAAGGAGTGGAAAAGCATACTCTAATTCAGAAGAATTAGAGTGATGTCTTGGCCTTGTTTTTGTTTTCGATGATACCATTGTCACAATGTCCATGATTTTGGTCTTTTACTCTTCCATGTTGTCTTTTACTCTTCCATGTTGATGTGGAAGCCTTCCGAAAAATATGGGGAAACTTTTTTCTTGATGTGAACATTGGAAGAGTGACTAGCAATTCCCTATGGTGATTTGGCTATCGATCCTCGATAGCTTATGAAGAATTTTGTCTTTTTTCTTCCCCTTGTTTCAGCAATGATTGCATATAACTCTCTGAGGAATCTCTCAAACTCTATTGAAATTGTTTTGAAATGAACATGAAGTAATTGATTTGGATTCTTGTTGCAACCCTATTCTATAAAGGGGATTTCAAGGCTGATTATGAGGAGAGGAGTTCAAGGTTTGGAGTCTTAGAAGGGTCTAGGCGAAAATGCTAATCTCAAAAAAAGAGCATAATGTAAATAGATAGATTAAGGGATATACCATGAACCAGTTCTTGGGTATACAATTATTATGTAATTATCTTAAAATGGTTTTATAGTAACACCAATAATAGAAAATATCAATTTAAAGTATGTGTTCTCCTATGTAATTTCTTTGCAAACTATGAATGGAATTGTTAATGATAGTTTCATTTGTCTTTTTTTGTTTAAACTGAATGAATGATTTTACTTATGCTTCAATTCAAGGGGTTGATTAAATGCTAAAGTAAGATCATGAGTTTGTGAGAAAATGATATAGGATTTGGTAAGAAACTATGTTTTAGATATAATGAGTTGAATGTTATAAGGTAGTATGCCAATGGCCCATAAATTACTGGGATAAATTGTTAGTGTATTACTGGTTAATTGCATAATGACTCCATTTTCCCATGAAGAAGGCACTGGTCGCTTCAGTAGTTTATATTGGAATAAATTGAGTTTAGTTATGCATCTAGCCAGAGGCTTAAAATGATGAACAAATCACAATAACCAACATTTGAAGAATGTCTCAATCTGAAGTATCATTTGATTCCTAGCTATAGATAGTTTTTATTTTGAAGGTGGGCCAAGCCTTTAGTGAATTTTATCTATGTGCATTTAAGGAGAATTCATCTTTGTATGGAAGTTCTCTTTATTAAATGAGTATCTTAGGAGTACAAATAGGATTACCCTCCTAGGTTTAATAAATCCTGAAGAGTAGAAGTAAGGAATATTAAATCCTTGTTTGTGTGTTGGCCAATCCTTACCCTTATTAATAATTCAACCCTAGCAAGTTCATAGGTAAGGGATGAGATCAAGTTTTGTTCATAAAAAATCAGCAACAAAATCTCTAAGTGATGCCCAAGATGTGTCAATTATCTCCAAAATATTATAAGCCTTGGCTATAAATGCAAGAATTCCTGTTGAAAAGGTAAATGATGATCTACACCTTGATGGAGGTAAAGCACTAGTTGGATCAATTGAAATTAACCTTAGAGATAAGGCAAGTTGAAAAGATCGGATAATTATGCAATGATTTGAGTTCTTTATTTTTTAAAAGATAAATGCCAAGCTGAAAGTATGTGCAATTGCTTCAAAGTTGGTAGGCATGTTATCAGATATTTTTTCTTGAATCCAAAGTAAAAAATGTAATTGAATTTATTGATCACCAGAGAGCCTCATTGCACCCACATCATTCACCATTGATCTACTTGAAATTGCTCACATATCAAGAGCATAAAGATTAATGCTATAAAATCTAGTGGGGCTTTTATGAAAACCATCCTACCTCCATTCTTCCTTAATGAAATCACTTTCCTTTTTTCATCATATGCCTCACCACCATTTTATCATCTTTTAAACGTACCTTTTCTTATATATGATCAACCTAATTCAAAAGGGAGAATAAGAAAAAAAATCCACCATGCAGTGAACCGCATATGGCTCTTTCATAATCTACATATCAATAGCAAGATCTTTACTGCTAGCTCTATTTCTAGTTTTTTTCTCATCTAAAAAACTCCATGGACAATTTGATCATAAAAGGACTGTGATACCAATACACCAGATACTAACATATTAGAAGAATCATAATCCATAGTTTCATTATCAAACTACCTGCCATCAACTATGCATTCTCAAATCTAGACAATTAAATTTGGTTGTTTGTGAAACATTGCTTCTGTATGCATCTAAGGTGAAAAACTGAAGTGGGTAGTCATTAGAATTTTTTTTCTGGATATGTGCAAGATCATCATGGAAAAAATAGGCCCTTAAGTGGCAACAAAAATTTAGAAAATCAGAGATAGGAAACTTGACGTAAAAATTTGAATAAGTTATCTATATTATTTCAAAAATATGTAAGAATAGAATATATAGAAAATTGAATGTAGTTTCTAAACTACTAGGTTTATTTTAAAAAAATAAAAATCTATTTGGTGAAGATTTAAAATTTCAATGCAATAGTACTTAAATTTCAAGGAAAAAATAAGAAGTGGGTGTCTGTCTGACCACCCTAACCACAATAAAATGATAATATTTTTTTATAATATTTTAAATATAAGTAGAGGACTCATGTCCCAATGTGATGCATATTTTTTTGTAATTTGTTTTCAAGTAAATAATTAATTATGAATATTTTATTACAACTTTTAAAAAATATAAAAACTCGTATGTTTGACCACCTTAACTTGGTCAAAACTTCATGAATTTTTTATTTTTTAAATCCTATGGTATGCAAAGCATAGAATGTGACACATATTTCAGTTTCAAAAAATGTGATACCATTTGAAAGCTATAAATGTTTTTCAATTAGATTATCAATCAGGACTTTAGTCATAATTCAAATAGAAAATGAATAATAATTATTTATTAAATTCAAAGTAAAGCATAATTTATATTGGTGGAAAGCTAAGAATATCCTTTAAAAACCCTTTTCATTTCATCAAATTTGGGTAAAAAAAAGTTGTCAGCCACATGGGTCATCATATCACTTACATATCGCCACTTTTTGGCCCATCATGATCCTACACATACCCTTCTAACATTCTGCACTATTGCTAGAATAAGTTAAGTAGCCTCTAGAATCAACTTGGAGGACTAATCAAGCATTCTCTCAGAGCCATGAAAATGCACCAAAATTTTGATTGATGATATGAGAGAAAGGTTTCCAAATAGATTTGCATGAATCCATCCAAATTGCAAGATATTAATGCTCAAAGTAGCTCACCCAACCTTTTTTGAAACTACACTTGTCACAAATCATCTAAATCTCACCAACTCATCATTTTGAAAAAATACTAGATATCTTCCTAGGAAGTTGCCTCCTGAGGAATTAGTTCATTTAAGCACAATGAATAATTTTACAGAAGAGTTTCTCACCAATCCACCTTGCAAAATATCAAAGGTCAAAGTTGACCCTTATAAAAATTTCTAGAAATATAGTCATCAAAACTGTGGAAACTCCATTTTCTTTTGATTTTGAAAATAATCAAACAAAATGTTGAGGTTTTGAAAATGGAAATGATAGCATATTAACATGAGGAAAATTTGGAAAAAAAATGGGTTTATTATGAAATTCATCTAGCTCATAAATATTGGCCTCCAAAGTTAACCTCGCTAACAGATCTAACATTTTGCAGACAACACTCTTCCAGAACCCTCCAACTTGATGCTTAAAAACCCTATCAAATCTAATCATAGGAGGCTGGAATTGAACACAAACACTTACATATGGTAGATAAATATGCTTGCAAAGTGATTTGGCATAAGAGTGAACAAGTTTAAAGTTATGATCTTCTAAAGTAGGCTACCAGGACAAATTTCACAAGTGCATTTTTTAGTGTTGTAATCAACTTTCTCATCATGGACACCTCAAATTTTGCAAAAAATTGAAGGTTCCAACACACTCCTCCATCTAAACCTCAAAATAAAAAAATGAATTTTCTTCCACAATTCCACTACCCGTCATGGTGTGTGTCGATGTTGATCTTACCATCATTTCCTTCCACTCATCCACAAGTCTTCCATCAACCCAACCATTATCCAACATCCATTTTCCATCCTTCCATCCCGCTCATCAAAGACTTTGAATAAATCCACAACCATCCATTTCATCCTCCTTACCATCATTCTACCAACGTCTATGGACATACCTTCAAGCTTCTAGGGTCTAATAGAGCACATCTTCAAGGGATACCATCCATAGAACTAGATTCTTGAGTCCTTCCTCCATCTCCCTATCATGCATCCAATATCTTCCAAATCTACTTATCCATATGCTTATCCTTCTCCATCAATACTATTCCAAAAAATTCAAGAGAAAAATGAAAAATGAAAAAGTAAAGAGAAATCATTTGTCCAATGGTGAAAGTCACTAGAGTGGTGCCTTGGATAAGTACCATGATAAAAACTTGGCAAATAAGTGTCATTTTTAATGCATTATCCTCTTGCACTCTACACTTGGGGGCAAGTTTTATCAATGCTATCCTACCTACCAAATCCCCCTTTATTCCTCATCTCATATCCATTACCCTCCTTACATTCATTCTTCTATTTTTTTCACCTTTAATCTTGAGAGGGCTAAGGATCTCTATAAGTATCATGTCACATATTTGCTTAACCTTATGCACACCCTTCAAGCTATATCCCTTATCTTATCCATTTATCATTCCCATCTTTGATCTTTCTTATCCTATTCATGTCATATTTCTATTTTATCCATATCCTATATATATCCTATCCAAATCAGTCCCTTGATCTTGATAAAATCCTAGGGGCATATACTTCAAAACATGTATTTGGAAAACTCTTCATATGTCCATTTCTTGGGACCACATACCATTTAATTCATACTTTCATTACTATCATAGCCATATGCTTAACCACTTACCTTGGATAAAACATGTTATCCCATGGTGAGTTAGTCCTTAGAAATCAAATAGGATCCCCATTCCATAATAAGTTACCCCCATCCTTCACCTTTCCATTTTTCATTGCACTAGTCCATTCATCCTATCGTAATGTTGCATGCCTTGCTAGACACTAGTGAAAATTGAATAAATCTTGCTTAGAAATAAATCCTTACATACGCCTTTTACCTCAAAGGGTGATCTAGACATCTTCTATAAATTTATATATTCCAAAAATCCAAAAAAATCAAAACAATGAATTAATCTAAAAAAAAATCAAAACATTCAAAAAAATCACAACATTCCAAAAATCCCAAAAAAATGAAACATTCCAAAAATACAAAATAAATCAAAAATTCCAAAATTCTAAAAAAATATCAAAACATTCTAAAAGTCCAAAAACATCAAAATATTCCAAAAATCCAAAAACCAAAAATAATGTCAGTCCAAATAGTCAAACAATGTAGCCTCTGTTAATCTACATAGGCAAGGCCATCATCAATGATCCCCCAAGGCTAAGGTTAGTCCCTTAGTTTTTTTCATAATAAGTTATCAATCCATCTATATCTTCATTTCCATAATAAGCTATCCATGGTCAAGGTTAGTCGAACTATGTTTCCTCTGCAACTTCATGTAGGCAAGGCCATAATCGATGAGGCCCCAAGGCTTCAATATTTCCATTAGGAGTCACCCATAATTATCCATCTCATAATAAAATGTCCCTTTCTATGGTTGACACTTTGATTAGACACAAACATGTTATCTTACAAAGAATTGAGCTAAACAAATCACAAAACAACATAAAAGCTATCCAACTAGTCCCCAATCCTAACCAATCAATTGCCTAATCATAAGTATCTATCAACATCAATGATCCTTATCAACTATAAACCAGTCTTATACAAGATGTTGCATTGATGGAACCAAATCCTAGGACTTATATGGAATGCATCATTTCTGAAACCAGATGTGAGCCTATAATTTTTCTTATACAATATGTTGCATTATTGAAACCAGATCCCAAATCTTATACGATATACTTCTTTTCTTGAAACCAGATTCTATCTTTATCCAAAATCCTATCATACACACACTTATTATTGACAAGAAGATCTAAACGGCTATTGACTTTGTTGGTCCAATTTTTCTTATATTTTTATCTAATTTAGCTTTTGTCATGCTACTATGCCCCTTGAGGAAGTCCACAAGTGATGAGAGGAGCGATGATGGATCATGAAATGTTTCTCTTTCATTTTTGTTTATGGTTTGTCTTGGAAATATAAATAGGGAAACTAAGT
Source organism: Sequoiadendron giganteum (assembly GCA_007115665.2). Lineage (NCBI taxonomy): Eukaryota > Viridiplantae > Streptophyta > Pinopsida > Cupressales > Cupressaceae > Sequoiadendron > Sequoiadendron giganteum. The sequence goes on along the minus strand of CM021106.1, from coordinate 352,552,637 downwards.
TCCTTGTGTGTGATTGGGGTTCCATTTGGTATAATAAAAACATCCTATGCAAGTTAAAGGCCATTTAATGTTTTTTTGTTTCAAGACTAACATTCTTTGTGGTTTCTTCATCACATATTCAGACAAGGTTCTATAGTTACTAGTCCACATCATGACACTCCTTGTCTGTCATGTGTCCATTTTGTAAGGGATAACATATCACATGTTTTCATATGTCATACCATGGTTTTCTTTATCCATTGCCATAATAAAATCTCTATGATGATAATCATGGAATAAAATAAAATCTCAACATCTATCAACAAGATCGCATCCCATTTCATCTCATCTAACTATTCCATCTCATCTAACTATTCCTCACTTCTTATTACATTCTCTTCTAGATAAAATTTATTATGTTAGTCCTGACATACATGCCTAGCCAATTCATTTGTCAATAAATTTTCCAAAATTTTTAGAATTTTTCAAAATATTGTCAAATTTCTCGAGAGGGCATCATCGTATGTCACATTAATCAAGGCATGCCAGGGTATTGGGGCTGGTCCTAAACCAAATTTTTTTAATTATTCCTTAACACAATGCTCAAAATCATATTGTATCAAAGAGGGGTAAAATGTAGACATTGAAAATTGTCCCAAGCATGCAAGCAACATTTTCTCACTAATTTATCTTATTTTCTACATGATTAAACAATTTTGATTATTTAAATATTTCTCAAGGTCATTTTCTTCTATCAATTAAATAATTCTTAATTATTTAATTAGTTCACTTTATCTTTATTCCTCTTTTGATTAATTTAAATAAATTTCCATTTATTTAAATTATGTCACTAAGTATCTATTTTCCTTTATGATTAAATAAATTATTATTTATTTAATTATTTATTTTTATTTTCACTCTCTTTCTTTTATAATAAAATAATTATTTTAATTATTTAATTACACATTATCCTATTTCTTCTATAACTAAATAAATCTTATTTATTTTATTATTTATGATTTACCTTCCTCTATAATTAAATAATTGTTTATGATTATTTAATTATTTACCATTTCCCTCCACCCATTATTAATATTTGTTAATTATTTAATATTTCATATCCCTCTTTTCCTCTATAATTAAATGATTATTTTTAATTATTTAACTATTCATTTTTCCTCTCCTAAATTAAATAATTGTTGCAATTATTTTATTTATTTATTCTTAGCCAAGACCTATCCCTCATTCTAATTTCTTGGATTATGGTCCATTATTCCCGCCCTTATCTCTTTTCTTCTTATTTAATCTCATCCATTGATCATCATACATCATTTTTCAATCCTCACCCTTCATTTGAATTGGGATTTATATGAAATCAAGCTATCAATATCATTTTAAGGCTAACCATAATCACAAGTTTTTTCTATCATCTATCTTGAGATCTTGATATATTTACATTGATCTTATCATATATCTTGCAGACTAAAAATTTGAGAGAAACCAAAGAAAAATGGAGAAGAGAAATGGAGGAGAATCAACTTTGGCATAGGAATTGAAGTTTATTGCTTTATTATTGCGACTTCTATTGTCATTTGTGCTTCACTATTATATTAGGATCACTATGGCTTGAATTTAGGTAGTTTTGTGGTTTCTACCATTGATTCATGATTTTATTTCAAATTTTCCCTATCTAAAAGATCAACTTGTGAAATAATTCATTACATCAAAACTCAACAGAGACACTAGACAAACACTTAGAGCACATTCACCAAGTTGTAGGAGAAAAAACATCAATGCAAAGAAATGTAGAGCATTTTTTGGACCAATCTATATTGCCAAAAAAAATACCAACCTACTACAATTATTAAAACCCTCCTTGGCAACAGAGGTGACCTAAAAAGATAGGAGTACAACATACAAAAAGAAAAAACATTAAATCCCAATTTTCAAGACCATATATTCAATAGCGGAGGAATGCATAGCATTCTCCCAAATAATTTTCACAACAACTTCTTGCAATAAAAACCTTCACCAACTTCCAGAGACAAGAAATTCCTTGTAGCAACATATACTTCCTCAAGAACAACAACAGAGAGAATATAACATACAAGAAAACATCACAGACATCTCTCAAACATTAGCATTACTTCTAATCCTCATATTATTATATCATCATGATAAATCCTCTATTAGTAGAAACCATACTCAATATAATATTAATTATCATCTAACAAGGTGTGGCATCCAACCATGAACACCAACAATATCAATGACCATCAGTAATCATCAATTACCATCAATAACATCACTTTTAGCACAACATAATACATCAATGATAACCCAAACTAAGTATAGATCAATGATAAATAATGCCAAACATATGTGCAACAATCTCCCAAACATAGTGCTACCATCAATGACATTTAATGCCAAAAATCTCCCCCTTTGGCATTGATGGTAACACACTCTTTCTCATTCTCCTCATTTGACATCAAGGAAAAAGGTCCAAGGACATCATTTGAAATAATAGTACATTCTCGCCCCAACATATGCACATTCTCAATAACTACATATCTTCTTAAATATCCCCCTATCAATAACAAACAACTAACTACCTACTCCCCCTAAGAGATAACACACACCAATCTAGGAGAAAAGGATATGATAGGAATTTATCCTCCTAGATAGATGCACCATCTATGCATCTAGTAAGAAAAAGGAGAGGAAGAAATACCTAGCTTCTACCTAAAATACTCAAAATTATCTTTTGAAAGTGCCTTAGTAAGGATATATGCAACCTAATCCTTAGTATTGACATACTCTAGTATGAATTCTTCCTCTACAACCTGTTAGGTCCCAAAAATGAAGGTTACAAATCCTAAGAGAATCCTTTGAATGTGTCCTTGACTGTGTCTCTTAGGAAATATTTTTCCTTGAGCATTCTCTCACTATTCAACTTGTACATATCCCATTCTTTGATCAACATTTGAATCTTAGCCTTGTTCAATTTGGCTACATTTATGCCAATGTCATCTGTGACCACAAGATTAGTTTCTCCTAATTTTAATGTCATCACATGACCAAATGCCTTCTCAGTATAATAAAATCATAGATTTCTCATGTGGGGGGTACAAATCCCAGATCATAAAAGAATTTTCATCAGGATTGTATCTTGATCCAATGTATACCTCTATTACCCCTTCTAGACTACGCTTGTGTTTGGCACCATTATTATGTAAAAAATTATCAAAAACAAGAGAAAATTTAAGTCCAAACTAGGAAATATCATCACACCAAACTCCTCTAATAGTTTTCTTCCTTTCTCTAGAGTCATGTTCTTCATTTCATTCTCTACATCCACCTTCAATGTGTTAAGCACCTTGCTTTCATTACTGGGTGTGATTTCTGTGACTGATTCCCTTATTGTTTTCCCATTTTTTGGTACCAAAATGATTTAAATTTAGGAGACTTAATGAACTAGTCATCAAAGACAAAGTACTTATAGGCCAATTGCCTAGTATCTGTATCAGATGATTCCCCAACTTCATGTTCTCTATTTGGAGGTTTATATTATTCAATCCTCAACTTTGGGATCTTATCAGGTTGGTTTTGGGGTTCATTTTCTTCAGAAGATTTCTCACTACCAGAGGATAACATTTCTACTTCTTTTATCTATTTCATCTTCTATTCAATTTCTCTATTGTTATTATCAATTTCCAATTCGGCCTCTCCTTCTTCCATATTTCTGATAATATCATCACGAGGATATGGTATATGAACATATCCACTTAAAAAAAAAATCTTCCTCAAAAAATAAATAAAGCCTTTAGGATCAAATCCTTTCCTTGGTGTAGCTTTCTTCATATTGAAATGTAACAACTTATCCAAAATAAAATCATATCCTTCTTTTGACAGTACAATAAAATCCCCAAAACACAATGTATTAGGCATGAATGATTGATTTTCATATGCACTCAAGTTCCTAACATTGGAATAATCCAATTGCCTGACAATCTCTAGATAGGCAATTCTATCTGGTGTAGTCTTGGGTAATAGGAAAGGTGTATCTTCAAAACCATAAACCCTTACGATAGTGGAATCAACAAAGCAGTACTAGTCACCCCAATTATGACTTACATTTAGTGATCCATTGAAATCTTTAGGCCTTAAGAACCTTTTGATCTCATTAGAAAATGAATAGTTACAAAGATGACCATAAAACCTACATAATTTCTTGACAAAGTGTTCCTCAAAATAAACATAATTGGAATTGGAAAATCGGCTATCCCAAATGGAGGTCCATAATTGTACTGGTAGTGGTTGAACCTCCTTACCCAATTATGTGATTCCCAATTCCTCTGTCCACATTCCTAACTCTTGTCCATAATACAATATCATGTGCATGAGAGTGGAATAATGTTTAAAGTGCATTATGGGAGAACCATTCTTGATAGTTGTTAACCCTAAGTCAATCCCTCTAGAAATGTGTTAAGAATAATCAAAAGGTCTTGCATTGTGACATTGTATATCTACAACAATCACAGTTGGCCCTAGAGACATAAATTTAGAGACCTATGTTCCATTTACTTAACCCACTAAGAAGTAAGTGTATTTTAAATAGGGCTCAAACAAATCAACATGGAATGGAGGTCTATCACCTTCCTCAAGTGGTACTATGTTTTCATCTTCTCTTGGCCTATGTAATGGTAACCTCCATCCTTTATAGGTAGTATCCATTCTCCAGTACTCCTTTTCCAAATCCCCATGCACTATGGGTTGGTTGCATGGGTCATCTAGATGGAAAACTTCACAAAGTGCAGTTTTTGATATATGTATGAAAGGTTCACCTTACAAGTTTCAAATGGCTTTAAGGTCCAAGTTATAATGTTTTTCCAAAAGTCTTATGAGCTCTACATTCATGAAGACCTTGGGAACAACCATCTTTCCCAAATTGAAATTCCAAGGGTTACAAACTGGTTCAAATCTACTTTTGTGATAGTAATGAAAAATGAACAATTCATATACCCTAATGGGCATTCACACATCACCTATATGCTTGCATTTGTCTTCTACTCTTTCTACATCAGCCCTTAATTGTGTAGACCTCCTAGCTTTTGGCCCTGAACCAGGAAATTGATCAATGAGGTCCTAGTTTAATTTTCATTCTTTTGTTTTGAATTCTGGCCTCGTTTCAATTTATTTTTTCTTGATTTTGGACTGGCTACTTTCCCCTTGTTGCTTCCTACTTTTTTTTTTTTCAAAACTTGAACCTTCAATTCTAGTTCTCTACAATGTGATAGAGTTGAATTATAATTTATCAATTGCAAGGAAACTTCGTATGCTTACTTGTATGTTTCTGGGTGCATTGAATTCCTTGACTCCCGCTCAATCTCTTGTCCTTCCCATTGTAAGTTCTGAAAATTATTTTGGTTCAATCTCTTTTCAATAAAAAAATATTTACATAAGGTTCATTCGTGTAGCCATTAATGTTCACCACTAGAAATGAATGCAATAGGTTTTTCAAATTTCAAAATTTTGGAGCGATACAAGAAGATTGCATCGACGAAACCCTTCTAATCTCAGGTTGATCTATGTTATTTATTTGGCACCACCTTCATTTATACATTCATAACTGATCACCAATACATAACTGAATGTCCCTTCAATATGAAGTGTCCCTTTAGTTCTCATATTTAGTTAGAAAGACCACTTAATACTTTTACCAATGTTGTACAACTACCTTCTCTCTTGCTTTTCAATTGTAATTATTTTGGGGAGAAAATTGTGAATTTTACCCAATTTCAAGGTGGTCTGGATCATTAGAAATCCTTTTGATCATTGTGCAGTGTCTTTCTGACAAATTATAAGCATTCCATGTTACCATCGAGCTGACATGTACCATCGTTGAGAGAATAAAATGTCTTCCTAATGTATTTTGTCTCCCATATGTATTTCCTCTACCGCTTCGTTCATTGGGATAGGTTGATGAGACTTTCCCCAAAAAATTATCTCATAGGTGTAACCCACATGGTCCATGAGATTTGAGGAACCCACTCTGATCATACATGTCTCTCTGATACAATGGTTCTTTTGTTTTATCGGTGAAAGTGTATATGTTTCTTCGCAATGAGGTTTCCATCGGTGTGACGCACGAGCTTGGTATGATTTTTAAACTTCGCTTCAATCACCTTGCTTTTGTTGATAAGCTTTCATTGATGAAATGGTAGGCGTTGTCTTCTCGATTTTGTACACCTATTATCTTTAGGGCCTTTGATCGTTGTAGCTTGATTCACCTCTTCCCAATATGCAAAAAGTATTCAAATGAAGGGCTAGAACTTGTTGATCGGAAAGACAGGCATATGATCTTCTCGATAAGAAACAATTTCTCTCAAATATTTTTCTTAACAATGATCATAAAGATGCTTACATGTCAAAGGCCATACTAATGGGATCATTAGTTATCATGGGTTGTAAAATGGATTTGGTCACACAAATTTCAACAATTTGTATTGATCATGAAATTAAGGTGTGGAAAAATTTATGTGGTAAATGGAAGATAGGTGGGTGAAGGCTAGTGAAAAATGTGAGATTTTTCTAGTTCCAGTAGTGGCTCTGATTGGGGATGTATACCCCTTATGGGTGTAGCAAGAATCCAAGTCTCTAGGGAAGCATACCAAGTGTCTTATTTATATGGTATGGAAATGGAAGTGAATTTAGAAATGGTGGGAAATGGAAGTAGAGTGGAATCCTATACTAGTGTGCATGCAAAAGAATTATTTTAAGAGCTTTCTCAAGAATTTTCCATGCACTGGAAATTCTCGGCCATCTCCTAGACTACTATGCATGGAAGATTAAGAAAATAAATGTTTTAGGAATTGTCCATGCACTGGAAATTCCTGTTCTTCTCCTGTCATGTTTTGGAGGTAATATGAATCTTCACCACCCTTGCCAACAATGACAAATAGTCCTAACCACAGAGCTTAAAATTTCTCATTCTTCCCTTTGTCTTGACTCCTGGCATTCCACATGAGAACCATGTCATTTACTTCAAATTTTCTAGTTTTGGCCTTTTTGTCATATAGGTATTTCATTTGTAATTGTTTCTTCTTATTATGTTGGTGAGCTTGATTCCTGGCCTCATCAAGTTGCATTAACTCTTCCATCTTGTCCCCCATAGGTTCAGGAACATCTAAATCTTCTTGCAAGATGAACTTACATACTGGTAAAAAATTATGCAGAGGAAGCCTAGCTCGAGTCCCATACACAAGTTCAAAAGGTGATTTTATGATTTCCTTTTTTACAATGATTTCCCATACACAAGTAAAAAATTAGAGACCCAAGATGAATGCATGATAGGCTTGATGATACCTCCTTCCCTAAGCTTCATAATTTTTTCATGCATCTTGGGCTGCAAAGTTGGGTTTATTGGTTTCTGCTTTTTCCTAAATGGTTTTGCATCAGGTTTGAGTGGAATTTCATGTTGAAAAAAACATTCCATGTATTCTTTGATATCATCATAAGACCATGCAAAGACATACTTATATTTCCTTAATAATGTAATCAACATCTTTATGATTGTTGGGCTTATATTTTTCCCAATGTATACCTTTTTTTGTGCCAATTTAGTGCCCAAGTTAATTTCTTCAATGTCTTCCCTTTTTATTGGTGTTTGTTTCATAAGGGCTCGATCATTTCCATAAAAAACCCTCTCCAATGCCACAAGCCCCTTAGGAATCTTATTGGTCTTGAGATGAACAACTTCCTTGCCAAATATGGTTTGCTTTCCATCTATTTCTTCCACAAATGCATTAAAATTAATTTCTTGGGCTTCATATTGATCAATGCAATGTAAGAACTTGATTAAATGAGTATCATCATTAAAAACCTACCAACTATGGATGTTATCAAGGATTGTAGGTCTTTTTTTGAGCTCAACTTGTGAAATTCCTACTAGAGTAACATCATCTTTCTTCAAAGTGACATTTTCCAAGAAATTTTCCATTAAATTCTTCGATCTATCTATCCACTCAATAGAGAAAGCATTGAACAACTCAATGGTATCCCATACAACATTTCTATATTGCTTCAACATTTTTTTTATAGAATACTTTGACCTCACTTGTGAAATAATCAACTCATAATCTCCAAAAATAGTGAGTAGTTTAATTTTTTGTTTGGTAGCCATGTTCAATCCTATCAGTAGGGCTTCATACTCTGCTATATTATTTATGCACTCAAATGTTAACAAGAATGAATATTTGAATGTTGTGCCCTTAGGTGAATTAAAGACAACTCCTGCTCCATTACCTTCTTTACTGAATGCTCCATCAAAGTACATTCACCACACACCATGCTCATTCTTGGAAACATCTCTAGTAATTGGTTTAGTGTTCAACAATTTAGGCTTTGACTGTTCAATTCTAAAGCTTTCTAAGTCTACATAATAGAAGAAATTCATTTGATTAGGGTTAAAATTTCAATGACATGTTCAGACCTAGGCTCCCTATGTAGCCTAACCTCTTTTCCATTCATAGGGATAGTAGAATAAGACAAGTCCAACTGAACATTCCCTCCTACTATTGTTTTCCACTGCCTTGAAAACAACATCCCATAGTAGGGAGGAGTATCTACCATAGTAATATCTATTTTATATGTTGTTTCTAGGTATGATGCAAGTTTTATTTCTACATATCATATCACTCCTACCATAGGGACTAATCTATTATCCATGGAATTACATTTTCCATACGTGGTATTAACCCATAGAACCAGCTCCAACATGACATCCAAAGACATGATGTTGATTGTTGCCCCTTAGTCAATCATGCAATTTTTGACCATTTAATTGTTGATGACCAATGTGGTATAGAATGGATCTACTTGGGCTGGATTCATTGTGAGTGTATCTCCCAAATATACATCAAGTGCTTTTGTAACCTTCCTTTCTACAACATTTTCTTCTTTCTTCTGATCTTCATGTTTCTGAGATGTGTTGGCAATCATTTTAAAGGTTGTATCTCTGAATTCTTCAATTTTCATTAGCTTCATTAGGGGAACCATCATTTTTGTTTCTGCTAATTCTTGGGCCATGTCAAATGAAGGGGTAGTGATTCCTTGTTCTCCCTTTTCAGTTTTGGTAACCTTCTTCGCTTCATGTTGAGTTTTGTCATCTCTTTGTGTTTTTTTTGGCTCAACATCAGTAGTTCTCTTTTGGATGTTCTTCTATGGTTTCTTTTCTTCATCATTCTTTTGTTTAGATGGGACATTCTCCTTATTTTTTAGCTCCTTAATGAACATACTCCTCGATGTCCCATGATCTCCATTTGTGGGTCTATTTCTCAAATTTTATTTTCTCCCTTTTGCTTCAGCCATTTCTTTTGCTATGATGGCCTTCTTTTCTTCTTTTGTTGGTGTTCTGAGTTAGAATTGGTATGTTGTATTGTATGCATATGCTACCTTGTATGAGTTATCTTCCAAGTTAGAGAATAAATCTTGTTCCAAATTCACATTGTACTTCTGACTATCAACATTATATTCATACCCTTCTTCAGAGGAAGAGTATCCTTCCTTATTTTGATAAGACCTCCACCCAAGCATATTTACAGTATGTTCATCCCTATCTTGCTCTTGTGGCCATTCATCTTGACAAGCCCAAGCCACTACACAATGTTTAGGGTCATAAGGTTTGTGATAAGTTGAACACCATGGTGTAGTGTCAAGTGCATGAGCTCCATGTTTTTTCAATGGGTCAGGAGTCTCCTTCCAATCTGGTCTTGTTACTAGCTTTCAATCTTTCCAATTAGTGTTATAGGGCATGTCATGTAATCTTGGTCTTTCATTTTTGTATGAATTCTCCTACCTATTTTGGGGATTGTTAGAGTTTTGGGGAACTCTAAGGTTGTCCCTTTTGCAAGTCATCCATGTAGCCTTTCTATTGTTCTCAATGGTTAATGATGTTTTTTTTAATTCAGTTAAACTTCTAGGGCATCTATTCTTGAGTTCATACCCTGTCTTTGGGTCAAAGGCCTTCAAATAAATACTTAAGGCTACCATATCAGTCAATTTAGATCCATCTAGTATTTTATTATATAATTTGGAGAATCTCTGATTGAAATCATAAATTGACTCATTCTAGTATTTCTGAATACTAATCAATTCATACAAGGTAAATTCAGGGGCACACTGATTTCCATATTGTTCTAGAAATTTTTTCTGGAAGTATACTATGGAATTAATTGAGGCATTAGGTAGACTATTGAACCAATCCCTCACTTTTTCAGTTAGGGACATCATGAATATTCTCATATTTACATCTTCATATTCCATACCTATATCTTGTATAAAGGCATTAAAATTTCCGATATGTTCTTCGGTGGTTATCACATTATTCCCAATGAATTTGGGGATCGTATTTCTCCAATTATTGTCAATCGGGTATGGGTATAATTGGTATCATGTTAGATCAAATTATTTGCTTATGTTTTGTGGATGTGGATTCAAAGGTGGTGGATTGGGGTAATATTGGTATCCATATTGAGGCTGATGGTAGACATTTTGTTGCATATGTTGTTGAGGGTGTAAATTCTAATGTGGCATGTGTTGTTGATGTTGTGGAGCATACTGTTGGCCTAGTGGTGGGTAGTACTGGGGAATATTGCTATCATTTTGAGGCTAAGGTCTTGGTGGTGGTATATTGTATTGGGCATGTTGTCTTGAGTTACCACTTGTATTATAAGGTACTTTTGAAGTACCTAGGGCTCTTGTATTCTAAAATTTCCCATGTGAATGGACATTACCCCCTTATTTATGTGGAGGGACATATATTGGTGGCTTTGGTTCTTGGATGCTTAATTGTGGCATTTGTTGATCTATCTCCTGGCTTTCTTGTATCATTTTGTGCCTCCTTCTAATTTGTTTTCTTTTCCATTCTACATGCAGCTCAATTTATTGGTTGTTCATACTATCAAAATCAATAGTAGTGTGATCAATGAACCCCTCCTAGTTTTCTTCTCCTTTATGTGATGAGAATCCCTTATCATATTCCTCTTTTCTTCGCTTTATTTCTTCCTCATCCTTGGCATAGAAATCCTTTTTCTATTGAGGATCTGGTTAGAAATTGAGGATATTGTCACTTTGATTTTTTCTCTTAGGTGGTGTTGAGGTATTTCCACCATAAGTATGAAAAGGAGAGTTAAAAGTCATGAAGGGTTTCTCTGATGTGTTCCCATTATCTTCTACCTATTTAGATATTATTTCAGCCTTATTTATGTTATCCTTTACATGAGCAGATCCATGCTTATCTATCCACCTAGCATTGCTCTTCTTGGGACTCTCCTGATGCAAAGATCTACTTCCATTCATGTTGGATGATATAGTGTATCTCTAGTGTCTATTGTGTATTCTCCCTGATTTGATATTTACTTTATTAGTTATAAAAATCCTTCAAAGTTACCACCTACTTTTCATAACTAGGAAAATGATTGTGTTTTTTCCCAATGGAGGGTATGTACAGGATCATGATGGGCCAAAAAATGGTGATATGTAAGTGATATGATGGCCCATGTGGCTGATGACTTTTTTTTACCCAAAATTGATGAAACAAAAAGGGTTTTTAAAGGAGATTCTCAGCTTTCCACCAATATAAATTATTCTTTACTTTGAATTTAATAAATAATTATTATTCATTTTCTATTTGAATTACTACTAAAGTCTTGATTGATAGGATGATTGAAAAAAATGTATAGCTTTCAAACAGTATCACTTTTTTTGAATTTGAAATATGTGTCACATTCTATTCTTTGCATACTATAGGATTTAAAAAAAAAAATGAATTTCATGAAGTTTTGACCAAGTTAACATGGTCAGACATATGAGTTTTTATATTTTTTAAAAGTTGTAATAAAAAATTCATAACTAATTATTTTCTTGGAAAAAATTACAAAAAAATATGCATCACATCGGGACATGAGTCCTCTACTTATATCTAAAATATTTTTAAAAAATATTATCATTTTATTGTGGTTAGGTTGGTCAGCCAGACACCTACTTCTTATTTTTTCCCTGAAATTTAAGTACTACTGCATTGAAATTTCAAATTTTCACCAAACAGATTTTTTATTTTTTTTAATAAACCTAGTAATTTAGAAACTACATTCAATTTTCTACAAATTCTAATGTTACATATTTTTGAAATAATATAGATAAATTATTCAAATTTTTACGTCAAATTTCCTAACTCTAATTTTCTGAATTTTCATTGCCACTTAAGGGCTTGTTTTTCCATGATGATCCTGCACATACCTTGGAGTCTTCACCCTTTTATGATCTTTTGGAATGACTCTATGATGGAAGGCTTAGGTTTAGAATTGGCTTGACCCAAGCAAAGTTACCAATCTGTTAGGTCCCAAAAATGTAGGTTACAAATCCTAAAAGGATGACAGGCTCTATGATCATATTTGTAATGTTTTTGAACTAACGAAGGAAGTTAACCTATATGGTTGATGACTCCTTGCACTTCAGGCTTTGATAAACCTAAGCATGTGAAGCTTGATAGCTAAATCAGATTAAGATTTGTATGACTTAGTTGAATTTATGGATCTATACATAGTGGCATAAAGTGGAATAGATGAAGGATTACTTAACTACTACTGAAATTTGAAATTTGAATGTATGGATAAGATTTTATATAATTCTAGAAAGAAATGGGTATGACTAGTGCCTACACTATTGGGTGAATGGATTTGAGAGGTGGATGATGATTATGGAGATAGGATTTTGTGAGATGGGTAGATCTAATTTTCAACTTAAATAGTTGGGCACTTTGAATGTTTTCACCTTGTGCAAACGTGAAAGTAGGTCAATTATTTAGACTCTTCTTAGTAATTCTAGAGATATCCCCTTATGCTATTGTGAAGTTGTGAAAGGATTTAATTCAGATGTGAAGGGAAACAAATTAAAATGATCTATTTAAAGGACTTTAACCCAAACATGAGCCTATTAAATTAGAACTCTTAAAAAGAATTTTTAATTCTTCTACACATAGAAACCAATCAGCAACACCAAACAATTACAACAAATGTGTCTTGAAAAATTAATTGTATATCCACACACTCAATTTTAATAACATAAACAACCACTTTGGAGACAACCAAATAACATGTAAGCATATGAATCAACACAATAGTTGAACACTTGAAAGCAAATAAGTAATTATGTGTAACCTTCTCCATTGTATTGATCTTCAAATGATATACATTATAACAAGATTTTTTGATATGAAATGGATGGAAAATATTTTGCAATCTATCTTCTTGCTATGCCTATTTTGAATTAAAAATTGTGTGATCCTTCTCTACTTCAATCATCACATGTTCAATATATATAGCAATATCTTGAAGAGGGTATCCCTCTTCATAAGTATGTTTTGGGATTTTAACAATACATTAAAATATTAACATTAAGATCTAATGAACCACAAGTGAACTTGTGTTATATGATCTAAATATTCCTGACTCAAGTGTGTATCAACATCCTCTACAATATTTCTTGCAGAAATATCCATAATGACCATCCTCTCCAAATGCGCTCAGGCTTCTTCTGATGTTGGATCTTCATTATTAGCTGCTTCCAAGGCTCCCTACAGTATCAACTAGCACTCTTTCATCCATTCACTTTTACCTTTTAGTTCTCCATTATCTCTGAACAATTAAGGCACACCTTCCTTTGAAGCATCAATAAACTCTATGGAATATGCTTGAAGTTCCTTATAATAGTCCTTATGTTTCCTCACCATGTCCTCAACAGCTATAATGACTCCAATATTAGAGGTGTTTCTCTTTTGTATTTCTTGGAAATTTTCCTGAAGCCTATCATTTATCCTTTTATGTTCTTGAATGGTAGTGTGAATTTTGGAATGAGTTACCCAAAAAAATTCCATACAAATCATCAGATTAGTATGCCTCTTCTAAAATATTGCAGAAAGTGTGTGAAATTTGGCCTTGCTCACTTGAGTGTGTACTTTCTAATTACTCATATGTATTTCCTCACTTTTATCCTTTGATTGGGAACCTTCTCCTCAAGTTATCATTCTAGTGGATCCTTTGAATGTATCCTTGATTGTGATTTATTTGATTGATTCCCTTATTGTTTTCCCATTTTGTTTGTACACAAATTATTTAAATTCAAGAGACTTAATGAACTTGTCATCTGAGAAAAAGGACTTATAGGCCAATTGCCTATTATCTATATCAAATGATTCCCTAACTTCCTATTCTTTATTTGGAGGTTAATATTCTTCAATCCTCAGCTTGGGGATCTTATCAAGCTAGCTTTGGGGTTCATTTTCTTCAAAAGATTCCTCACTACTAAAGAATAACATTTCTATTTCTTGTATCTCCTTCATCTTCTATTTAGTTTGTCTATTGTAATTATCAATTGCTAATTCGACCTCTCCTTCTTCCATATTTTTGATAATATCATCATGAGGATATGGTATATGAACATATCCACTTAAATTTTGTTTCTTCTTAGAAAAATCAATAAAGCCTTCAGGATAAAATCCTTTCCTTGGTGTAGCCTTCCTCATATTGAAGTGTGACAACTTATCCAAAATAAAATTATATCCTTCTTTTGACAGTACAATAAAATCCCCAAAACATAATGTACTAGGAATGAATGATCATTTTTCATATGCACTCAAGTTCCTGACATTGGAATAATGTAGTTTCCTGACAATCTATAGACAAGAAATTTTGTCTAGCACAATCTTGGGTAATAGGAAAGGTGTGTCTTCAAAACTGTAAACCCTGATGATAGTGGAATCAACAAAGCAGTACCAATCATCCCAATTATGACTTATAGTCAGTGTTCCATTTAAATCCTTAGGACTTAAGAACCTTTTGATATCGCTAGACAATGAATAGTTACAAAGATGACCATCCTCTACAATGTCTTGACAAAGTGTTCCTCAAAATAAACATAATTGGAATTGGAAAACTAGTTGTCCCAAATGGAGGTCAATAATTGTACTAGTAGTGGTTGACTCTCCTTGTCCAACTATTTGATTCCCAATTCCTCTATCCACATTCCTAACTCTTGTCCATAATACAATATCATGTGCATGAGAGGGGAATAATGTTTAAAGTGCATTATGGGAGAACCATTCTTGAAAGTTGTTAACCCTAGGTCAATTTTGATGGAAAAAAAGAAGGGACAACTAAGAGTGGGGGTGAATCAGTTGTCACAAAATTTATAACTTAATCAATCTTATTAACCTTTAATTCTTGATCTGATGAATAACAGTGAAAGAAAGAATTAAGAAACACATCAGAAACACACAACACCAAGATTTTTGTGTGGAAACCCTGTTAAGGGAAAAAACCACAGTGGAGGTTAATCCACAATTATACCCTGTTAAAAGTATAATGAAAGAGAAATAGGGAATGCACTTGCATTCAAGTACACTGCCTAGAGCTCACTGCTCAAAGGAAGGCTCACTGCCTTACATAATATAATTAGATTAAAACCATCTGAGTGGGATGAACTGATAAATTAGCTTCTACAAAAGCCTGATGAAAGTTCCAGTTAGGAACATAAATACTTCTTCACACTTCGCTCAAACTTCTTCACACTCTTCTCTACAATTGAGTGATTTGATCTTTATTCACACATATACACACCGAGCATACATGAGCATTCATAAAAATGAGTAAAATAATCGCTCTTATATATCCGCTACATGGATTTACATCAACAACTCTATCGACCATAAGTAGTAAGTGAATTACAAACTATCGGCCTCAATACATGAACAAATATCAATGTGCACCAACCTAAGTTGATCATAGCATAGAGAAGGCCTAAATCAACACCTTCTCACATGAAAATCAATAAGAAATTAAACCATAAAGATCTGCAACACGCTACCACCATCATGTTGTCCAAGAACATGAAAACCCGAACACACAAAGAGAAGATCTGCAATCATGAACATTTCAATCAATGCAGATGTACCACACTGATAGAGCATGATTGAGAAACATCTACGGACATCTCAGGAACATACACAACAACTAAAATTGCCAGAATATCATCCTCTTCTTCTAAGAAAAATTGCTACAATAGAAAAATGACTATAGGAACATCGAACTTCATAACTTTCATCAAAGTTGATGCACACCTCTAAAAATTTTGAACAACATACTAAATAGGCTCAACAACACACCCATTAGAGTGTAACACTTGAAAATCAACTTACAGGGTTTTACATCATACAAAACTTCTCAGCTTCACAGACTACCTACTATATATTTATTACAATTTTATCAATATCCTCAACATATATAGCCTTCAGAATCACCAATTCTAATAGTGTTGACATCAATGAAAACCACATATCAGTATCACAACCACAACATCCAACAATCTCCCCCTTTGGCATTGATGGCAACACATGATGTAAAAAAAGAATACCATCAACGCAACTAACTCTTCTTCCTACAATCTCTCCTTTACACAATTCTCTTCTCCTCCTTAGTTCACCCTAGTCTTCTAAGTTTTTTCACATTATACTTCTCTCCCTTTGACATAAATGGAAAAGGTACACAAGCTCTGAACCACATATCTTGACACATCTGACTACTCCCCCCGAGTAGCAGCCACCACAACATCAATTCAGAATAAGATATGGCTATGGATTCACAAACTAATGCAAAGACCTACATCATTAGTTCTAATTAGGAGGGGAAATCACCCCTAACTTGCCTCTGAGGTACTCAAAATTATCCTTAGGCAATGGCTTGGTAAAGATTTATGCAATTTTCTCCTTGGCAGGTATATACTCCAATCTAACTTCTTTGTCACTCACTTTATCTTTCAAGAAGTGATATTTGATGGATATATGCTTTGTCTTTAAATGAAACACTATATTCTTAGAAATGTTTATGGTGCTTGAATTGTCACAGAACATGACAATAGGCTCTTCATACTCAATTTTGACTTCTCTCAACATCTACTTCATCCACATTACTTGAGTACAGTTTTTAGCAACAACAATATACTCTACCTCAGCAGTAGATAAGGAAACAAAATTTTTCTTTTTACTTAGCCAAGATACCAGCTTCTTCCCTAAGAATAATGCACCACCACTAGTACTTTTTTTTTCATCCACATCTCTTGCCCAATTTGCATCAGTAAAGGCACTTGGGATAAGATCCTCATCCTTAGGATATCAAAGCCCAAAATAAACTGTTCCTTTTAGGTATCTAAAAATTCTCTTTATTACAGTCACATGTGATTCCTTTGGATCCGCTTGATATCTAGAAACCATGCACACGACATTCATTATGTCTAGCCTAGTCTGAGTCAAATCGAGTAATCCACCAATCATTGACCTATATCTTGTTTTATTTTCTTTAGGAGAATCATCCTTCTATGTGAGTTTGCATCCAATTACCATAGGTGTACCGACCAGCTTTGAGTCTTCCATGCCAAACCCTTTCAGTAACTTTTTTACATATTTGGACTGAGATATGAAAATTCCATCATCAAATTGAGTAATTTGAAAACCTAAAAATAATTTCAGCTCTACTATCATTAACATCTCAAATTCACTTTTCATTTCATCAGAAAACTTCATACATCAGTCATCATCACCTTCAAAAATAATGTCATCAACAAAGACTTCAATTATTAGCTCTCTATCCTTATCCAACTTGAAATACAAATTTCTAACAAAAATACCCTTACTAAATCCAAGCTTCAACACGTATTTATCCAATCTAGCATGCCAAGCTCTAGGAGCTTGCTTAAGTCCATATAGAGCTTTCTTCAATCAACATACCATGTATTTTTCATTAGTCAGTTGAAATCCATCTAGTTGTTCAACATAAACTTCTTCTTCTAACTCACCATTATAAATGTTGATTTTACATCCATTTGATAAACTTTTTAATTCTTAAAAGCAACATAAGCAAGAAATAGTCTTACAACTTCAATTCTAGTAGCAGGGACAAAAGTTTCTTCAAATTCAATACCTTCCATCTATGAGTATCCTTTGCAAACTAGTCTTGCTTTTTTTTCTGACCACTTCACCTTGTTCATTCAGCTTATTTCGAAAGACCTATTTGGTTCCAATCACATTTTTGTCTTGAGGTCTAGGAACAAGAGTCCATGCATCATTTTTCTCTATCTTCCTCAGTTCTTCCTACATTCCTTCCATCCAATATTTATCTTTACATGCTTCATTGATATTGCTAGGATCAATCTTGGAGATTACACAATACTCTTCAAAAATTATTCTTCTAGTTTGCACACCTTTGTTCTTGTCTCCTATGATCTGACTATCAGAATGATTTTGCCTTACATACCTTGGAACTTTGGAATTTTCTCTAACTTCTGGTTCTTCTTCTCTTTCTTTTGTGCTTCCATCAGTTTCTTCTTCTTGATTCTCTTAGTTCACTGTAACAATTTGGAGTTGACTCTATGTCTAAAAATTCTTTCCATTGTTAGTACTATCATGTTGGTCATCTGAATCATATCCACTACATCTGGATGGTCTATTAATATATTCATCAACTCTAACATTAGCACTTTCAACCATTTTCTTCAATCTTTTATTAAAGCACCAGTAAGCTTTGCTCTTAGTAGAGTAACCTAGAAATATTCCTTCATCACTTCTAGCATCAAACTTGCCTATATCATCATCTCTCTTGATGTAGCATTTGCTTCCAAAAAAATTGAAGTATTTAAAAGTAGGCTTATAACCAAACCATAGCTCAAAAGGAATCTTACCAAAATTACCATTAACATTTACCTGGTTGATAGTATAGACAGTAGTGCTTACAACTTCTCTCCAATAGAAATGAGTAAAATTTTCTTCCAACATCATAGTTCTAGTAGTGTCTAGAATAGTTATGTTCTTTCTTTCAACAACTCCATTCTATTGAGGGGTCCAGGGAGTAGATAGTTGTCTTTGGATTCCATGCTCTTCATATAAATAATTGAATTCTTAGGAAGTGAATTCACCACCTCTGTGTGACCTTAAGCATTTTATATTTAGACCTCTCTCATTCTCTACCATAGCTTTGAAGCTTTTGAAATGTTCTAGTGCTTCATGTTTTTCTCTCAAGAAAGCAACCCATATCATCCTAGAATAATCATCAATAAGTAACATAAAGTACCTTTCTCCTTGAAGATTTCTGATCCTAGAGAGACCACATAGATCAATATGTACTTATTCTAGTACTCCATTAGAGTTATGTTGTTTGCTCAAAAAATAATTTCTAGTCTACTTTCCCATCCGACATTCCTTGCACATAGTGTTAGTAGGCTTCACCAAATTAGGAAGATCTTTGATTGCTTGAGAGGAACTTATTTTGAAAATTTTATTAAAGTTCACATGACACTATCTCCTATGCCATAACTAGCTTACATCAACTTGAGCAATTAAACAACTTTCACTAGCAATCACACCTCTTGTCTTTATACCTGAAGCAATCACATTTCCAGAACTTCCCCATATCCTACACTTTCCATCCTTGAACTAAAGATTGTATCCCTTGTCTACCATCTATCCAACACTCAACAAGTTGTTCTTGAAGCCTTATACATAAATAACATCATCAATATTATGTTTACCACTAAAATAAATAGTGTCTCTACCATGAATCACACTAGAAGTGTTATCTCCAAATCTTACAATACCACCATCATAATTTTCCAAGCTTAAAAACTTGCTTTTGTCACCAATCATATGATGTGAGCATCTGATGTCAATTACCCACTCATCCTATTCTTCAATTTTTTCTGCAAGAGCTTTCTCAACATTCTGATTACTAGTAGATTCAGTGGACACTTGACCATTTTATTTGATAGCAATGAATACCCATCCATCTTCATTTCCATTTTCTTTATCAGATTCATCATCAATAACACCTTCTTCAGCATAATAATATTTCTTTTGAAATCTAGTTTTGTCAAGCTTGTACTTAGAGACTCTTTTAGGACACCTTGATGCAAAATGACCTATCTTACTACAAGAGAAACATTTAATAGGAAAATTTCCTTTGTACTTACCTTGTCCTTTGGCTTCTCTTTTCACAATCAATGCTTCTAGCTCTTCTAGCTCTCTTTCTTCATCTTCAATCTATTTCATCTCATCTTCATACTTGAATGTCTTTCTAGAACTTTCTCCCGGATCATATCTTTGTTGGCTTTTTCTAGATACAGTAGCTTTAAATGTGGATTCTGTCTTAGGAGAGGATTCACCAAATTCAATTAACTCAAAGGTAGCAAGTTTTCCAATCAACATGTCTCTTGTCACATTTGTTACTGTCATGAGTTCATCAATATCATGAGCTTTTGTTTTGTAAGAATTAGTCACAGATCTAAGTATTTTAGCCACAATCTCATCTTCTTCCAAGACTCCACCAGCACATCTAATGCTCATTACTAGTTCATTTATCTTTTGTGAGAAATAAAAAATGTTTTCATCTTCATTGATCTTCATGTTTTCCCATTTTCCTTTTAGACTTTGTAGCTTAGCAACTTTGACTAGTGAATCACTTTCATACAATATTTCCAACTTTTTCCAAATCTCATGTGCAGTCCTTAGACCTATCATATTTTTCATCTCGGAATCTATCAAAGCACTCAACAATGCTTCAATAGCCCTGATATTTGTCTCATCTTCTTTGATTTCATCAGTAGTAGAGGGACCATTATGAGGAAAAGTATATGAATTCTTTGTAATCTTCCAAAAACTCTCGCCAATGCACCTCAAATGACATTCCATTTTGACTTTCCACAAAGAGTAATTTGTACCATCAGATCTAGGACAATCCTTCTTGTAAGATGCCATCTTGGATCACCTCCAACTATTAAGATTTTCCTATAGAGGAACTTGGTTTGATACCAATTGTTGGCAAAACAAGAAGGGACAACTGAGAGGGGGGGTGAATTATTTGTCACAAAATTTATAACTTAATCAATCTTACTAACCTTTAATTCCATATATGATGAATAATAGTCAAAGCAAGAATTAAGAAACACATCAGAAACACACAACACCAATATTTTTCTGTGGAAACCCTATTAATGGAAAAAACCACGGTGGAGGTTAATCCATAATTATACCCTATTAAAA
The DNA here is from genome assembly GCA_007115665.2 of Sequoiadendron giganteum. Lineage (NCBI taxonomy): Eukaryota > Viridiplantae > Streptophyta > Pinopsida > Cupressales > Cupressaceae > Sequoiadendron > Sequoiadendron giganteum. The sequence continues at coordinate 352,531,516 of CM021106.1, read as the reverse complement.
GTATAATGAAAGATAAATAGGGAATGCACTTGCATTCAGGCACACTACCTAGAGCTCACTATTCAAAGCAAGGCTCACTGCTTTACATAAGACAATCAAATTAAAACCATTTGAGTGGGATGAACTAAGAAACTAGCATCTACAAAAGCCTAATGATAGTTCCAATTAGGAATGCAGATACTTCTTCACACTCTGATCTGCACTTTAATGATTTGATCTTTATTCACACATACAAACATCGAGCATACATGAGCATACATCAAAATGAGGAAAAAAATTGCTCTTATATATCTACTACATGGATTTACATCAATAACTCTGTCAGCCATAAGTAGTAAGTGAATTACAAACTGTCGGCCTCAATTCATGAAAAAATCTCAATGCACACCAATCTAAGTCGGTCATAGCATAGAGAGTACCTAAATCAACACGTTTGAACATGCCAAGCAATAAGAAATTTATCCATAAGGATCTGTAACATGCTACCACCATCATGTCAGCCAAGAACATGAAAACCCGAACACACAAAGATAAGATCTTCAATCACGAACATGCCAATCAACATTGATATACCACATTGATAGATAAAATCTAGAAACATCTACAAACACGTTAGGAATGTACACAACAATAGAAATTTCCAGAATATTATCCTTTTCTTCTAAGAAAAACTGCTACAGTAGAAAAATGACTGTAGGAACACTGAACTTCATAACTTTCATCAAAATTGATGTGCACCTGTAAAACATTCAAACAACATACTAGATAGGCTCAACAACAAACCAATTAGAGTGCAACACCTAAAAAACAACTTACAATATTTTACACCATACAAAACTTCTCAACTTCACAGACTTCTTGCTATATATTTATTATAATTTTCTCAATATCCTCAACATATACAAACTTCAGAATCACCAATGCTAATAGTGTTGACATCAATGACAACCACATATTAGTAGCACAACCACAACATCCAAAAAATTCCTCTGGCAATGTGTGAAGCATAATCGAAAGCTCTTACATTGTGACATTGTATGTTTGTAGCGACCACCATTGGCCCCAAAGACATAAAGTCAGAGACCTTTGTTCCCCTTACTTGACCCACTAAGAAATAAGTGTATTTTAAATAGGGCTTAAACAAATCAACATGGAATGGAGGTCAATCACCCTCCTTAAGTGGTACTAGGTTTCCGTATTCTCTAGGCCTATGTAACCCTAACCTCAATCCTTTGTAGGTAGTATCCATTCTCCAATACTCCTTTTCCAAATCCTCATGCACTATGGGTTGGTCGCATGTGTCATCTAGGTTGAAAACTTCACAAAGTGCAGCTTTTGATATATGTATGAAAGGTTCACCTTGCAAGTTGAAAATGGCTTTAAAGTCTGAGTTATAATGTTTGCCTAGAAGTCTTATCAGCTCTACATTCATGAAGACATTGGGAACAACCAGCTTTCCCAAATTGAAATTCCAAGGGTTACAAACTAGTTCAAATCTACTTCTGTGAAAGTAATGAAACACGAAATATTCATATCCCCTAATGGGCATCACACATCACCTATATGTTTGCATTTGTCTTCTAGTCTTTCTACATTAGCCCCTAATTGTGTAGACCTCCTTTTTTTTTCCTTGAACCAAGCAATTAATCAATGAGGTCCTAGTTTAATTTTTGTTCTTTGGTTTTCAGTTTTGGCCCCGTTTTAGTTTTTTGTTTCTTGCTTTTGGATTGGCTACTTTCACCTTGTTGCTTCCTTCTTTTTTTTTTTTAGAACTTGAACCTTTCATTCTAGTTCTCTACAATGTGGAAAAATTGAATTATAATTTATCAATTTTAGGGAAACTTCATATGCTTACTTGTATGTCTTTGGGCACATTGAATTCCTTGACTCCCGTTCGATCTCTCATCCTTCCTGCTACAACTTCTGAAAATTATTTTAGTTCAATCTTTTTTCAATCAGAAAATATTTACATAAGGTTCATTCACACAACCATTAATGTCTACCACTGGAAATTAATGCAATAGGTTTTTCAAATTTGAAAATTTCAGAGTGATACAAAAAGATTTCATAGTTGAAACCCTTTGAATCTCAGGCCCATCTATGTGCTTTATTTGGCCCCACCTTCATTTATACATTCATAACTGATCGCCAATACATAACTGCATTTCCCTTCAGTATGAAGTGTCCCTTTAGTTCTCATATTTAGTCGGGAAGACCACTTAATACTTTTATCGATGTTGTACAACCACCTTCTCTCTTGCTTCTCAACTCTTATTATTTTGGGGAGAACATTATGAAGTTTCCTAATATCAAGGTGGTTTGGATCATTATAAAGCCTTTTGATCATCGCCCTATTGGATGTTGTGGTTGTGTTTCTGATATGTGGTTGTAATTGATGTCAACACTATTTTCATTGGTGTCTTGAAGGTTGTATATGTCGAGGATATTGAGAAAATTACAATTAATATGTTGAAGGCTACCTATGAATCTATGAAGTTCAGTTTGATGAAAAGTTTAGTATGTTGGTATTCAGATGTTGTGCATTAAAGGGTTTTTTGGTGAGCCTATCTAGTTTATCCTCCAAAATATTCAGAGGTGCACATCAAGATTTGTGCAAGTTGTGAGTAACTGTGTTCCTACAATTATTTTTTTACTATAGCTAGTTTTTTTGGAAGAAGAGAACATGATTTTGGTAATTTGAGTTGTTGCATATGCTACTGAGATGTTCGTGGATGCTTCTAGATCATTCTCTATCTTTTTTGCACACCCACATTGATCAATGTGCTCATGATCGAAGATTTTTCCTTTGCATGTTTACGTTTTCATGTTCTTGGCCAACATGGTGGTTGTAGCATATTGTGGATCTTTGTGAATTAATTGTTGAATGTTTGGTACATTTGAGGATGTTGTTTTAGTTCTTCATTATCTTGTGACTAACTTTGGCTGGTGTGCATTGTGAATTCTTCATGAATTGGGCCGAAAGTTTTCTATTCATCTATTATCTTATTTTTGGGCGAAAAAGTTGTTAATGTAATTTCATGAAGTAGATATATAAGAGCAATTGTTTCTTCATTTTGAAGTGTGTGAGAAGTGTGTGAGAAATGTGTATGCAAATTATATGTGTGAATAAATATAGAGCGAAGTGTGAAGAAGATTGAGTGAAGTGTGAAGAAGTATTTCTATGCTTAATCAGAACTGTAATCAAGCTTTTGCAAAAGCTATTTCCTCACTTCAAATCCTTCAGATGGTTTTAATTTGAATGTTTCTATAAGACAATGTGTCTTCTTTGAGCAACGAGCTCTAGGTAGTGTGCCTCAATGCATGTGCATTCCCATTATTCATCTTTATACTTTTAACAGGGTATAATATTGTGGATTGACATCCATCGTGGTTTTCTCCCTTAACAAGGTTTCCACATATAAAATCTTGTTGTTATTTGTGTCTCTGATGTGGTGATTGTTTATGTTTAATGTTATTGCATCAGATCTAAGATTAATTTGGATAAAGTTTAATAAGTTTGAATAATTTGTGACAACTGATTCACCCCCCTCTTAGTTGTCTATCCTTGTTTTTCCAACAGGCTCAGTGTCTTTCTGAAAAATTGTGACCATTCCATGTTACCATCAGGCTAACATGTACCATCACTGAGAGAATAAAATTTCTTTCTGATGTATTTGGTCTCCCTGATGTATTTCCTCTATCACTTCATTCACTGGGATAGGTCGGTGAGACTTTCCCTAAAAACTTCTCTCATCGACATAACCCACATGGTCAGTGAGATCTAAGGAACCCACTCTGATCATACATGTCTCTACAATATAATGGTTATTCTATTGTATCGATGAAATTATATATATTTCTTCCTGATGAGGCTTCCATCGGTGTGATGCACGAGCTTAGTATGATTTTAAAACTTCACTTTGCTCACCTTGCTTTAGCTGATAAGTTTTCATCAATGAAACGGTAGGCATTGTCTTCTTGATTATGCACACCTATTATCTTTAGGGCCTTTGATCATTGTAGCTTGATTCACCTCTTCCCAATATGCAGAAATTATTCAAATGAAGGGCTACAACTTGTTCATTGGAAAGGAATGCATATGATCTTCCCGATAAGGACCAATTGCTCTCAAATATTTTTCTTGATAGTGATCATAGAGATTCTTACATGTCAGAGGACATACTAATTGGATAATTAGTTATCATGGGTTGTAAAATGGATTTGGTCTCACAAATTTCAACAATTTTTATTGATCATGAAATTAAGGTCTGGAGAATTTTTGTGGTACATGGAAGATAGGTGGGTGAAGGCTACTGAAAAATGTGAGATTTTTCCAATTCCAACACAACCTCTCTCTCTTATAAATTGATACTAGATAGAAATATGTTTGGTCCTTGAATGCATCACCGCATTCATGGAAATGTTTATTGCACTAATATTATGACATAATATAAGAATGGGCTTATAATAAACCACCTATATATCTCTAGAAAAATTATTCATTGAGAGTACTTGGGTGCAACAAGATGTTGTAATGATATACTTGATATCTATAATAGATAAAGATATTGAGTCTTGCTTCTTATTGAACCATGAGACCAATACGTCTCCTAAGAGGAAAGAATTTCCCCTGACGCTTCTTTGGTCATCCACACATATTTCCCAATCAACATCAATATAATGACTTAAAGGAAATTTATCACCCTTCTTATACCAAAATCCATGATTCAAATTTCCCTTCAAATATTTGAATATAACATTTATTTCCTTCTCATGAGTTTTGTTTCTATTAGCTTGAAATCTAGAAACCAAAAATATTGCATGCATAATATCAAGTCTAAAAGTAGTCAAATACAATAAAAATATAATCATATACCTATAAAGAGTTTGATCAACCTTCAGAGACTCATCAATCTTTCTTAAGTGAAAAACAATAACCATATGAGTACTTACTAGTTTGGAATCATCCATGACAAACTTCTTCAACATCTCTCTCATATATGTAGCTTGAGAAATAAAGATATCATAATTTAGTTGCACAATTTGAAGCCCAAGGAAGAATAAAAACTCACCAATAATAGACATATAAAACTCTTTCTACATCTCTTCTAGAAACCTCTTACACATATTATCGTCTCCAAAAAAGATGATGTCAACAAAATATACAACCATTATAAAATCTTGTCTTCCTTTGTATTAATATAAAGATTACTACTTGTAGTACCTTTCTTGAATCCTTGCTAAAGTAAGTACTTGTCCAATAAAATATACTAATCTCTAGGATCTTGCTTTAGTCCATACAAATATTTTTGAGCCTATACATCATGTCCAAATATTCTGATAGCTATAAACCATCTAGTTGGTCAATCTAGACCTCTTCCTTTAAATCACCATTTAAGAAGGTAGACTTGGCATATATTTGATAGACCTTGAAATCCTTTTGAGTAGAAAAGGCAAGAAAGATCCTAATTTCCTCCATTCTAGCTACCGAATAAAATTCTCCTCAAAATCAATACCTTCAACTTGTGAATAACCCTTACAAAACAATCTTTCTTTGTTCCTCACAACTTCACCATCTTCATTTAGTTTATTTCAGAACACCCCACTAGTATAATTTGGAAAATAAATGAGTATGTGACTAAAACTTTGTCACAACAACTAAAAATGAGTAAATTCTACTTTTTTTTGCAACTCAGCTATAAATGAGTAAATAAATGACTAATTTGTTCATTGACTAAAAAATTATTTAGTCACACAAATAAAAATGACTAAATAGTTAGTCATTTATTTAGTCACAATCCATTTGAATAGATCATTCAAAAAATCAAGAATCAGTAGCCTACCAAAATACTCTAAAACTTTGATAAACATACTCTAAAATTTTTTTTGAAATCTTATTTTCAGGCGTAGTGCAACAAAATGGAGTTTTCATTTTAATAAACATACTCTAAAACCATTTTGGAAACCTTATTTTTATGTAGCCCACCAAAATGGACAAGTATTTTTATAAAGAATGGCATTGAATGGTAAGGAGATGTATGTGATAGGAGGCATAGGATTCATTGTTGCTTATCTCATTCCTGGTCTTCTTAGCAAGGGTTACATTGTTCATGCTACTGTTTGTAATCTAGGTATTTAATTGACATATATTTGCATAATTTCAAATTCCTTTAGATTCTTTTGAAGTATCAATGTATCCTATATAGGGTTTAGAATGATTTAATTTAATTTAAAAAATAAATAAATGATGTATTTTCTTGTGATTAGATAACTAATTTAAAATGTATTTTCCTTCTATGAAAAAATTGAATTTTCCTAGTAGTCCCTCTTCTCTAATATGTACAAATTTAATTTTTTCTTTACTTGTGAGAATTTAAGTTTTTATTTTATTATGGCTTGTAGTTGATGATTCAAAATAAGGGATTGGATTGTCATAATTTATTCCACCTTCTCAATGAATAGTAAAATGTGTATTCATCATTTGAACATGGCCAGGTTGTTCTTCACTTGGAGGGGGGGCATTCACTAAGCTAGGCCCATTTCATCCACTTGGAGATGGCTGAGGAAAGAGATGTAGAAATGTATTTACACTTGGTTTTGTGTTATTAGTGTCTTAGAACTCACTTTTTAGGATCAGTTAGAATACTTACTTTTTTAGATTTTTTTTAATGAACCTTTTTTAAACCCATTGATCTCCCCAAGGTTCTGACTGGGCATGTACATTTTTTCTAGGTATGTTTGAGGGCCAAATTGGGATTCGACCCAAATCAGGGTCTGTACCTTGCTCACTGGTTTGGGTTTTCTAGGGTTCGTAGCAAATATGGCTACAAGGTTATCTAATAAAAGCAGTTATGGTATATTTGTTACCTAAAGTTCTTGAATTAATCTTAACTTTATATAAATGTATCTATTTTTTATTTGAACAAGAAATAAATATAGCAACCAGTTTCTAAATATTGTGAGAAATTTAGAGCAACAAAATAAAGAATGAAAAAATTAAGGTCAAGGCCTCTCTATTTTTCTCAGATCACTTAATTTTTTTAGATGTTTCCAAACATCTAGCAAGCTATAAATATCATGTAGATTATATGATTTCTATTTTTTTTGTAGTTTGGCACAGTTTAGAATATGGCATTGTCTCCTGATGTAGAAGTAGAAGCTGCCAAATTACTTTAGAAGTTGGTACAAGAATCAAAAGATGAACCTATCAAATTGGAAACTAAACTTTTTGTGGTAAGAAGATTTGATTTTGGCATGAATGGCATGTTGTAACAACTCTATTAAGTAATACAATTTATTTAGTTATTTGACAATTTAATGATTTGTGTGTAGATATGCCACCACATGAAATTGAGTGGAAAAGAACACTCCTTACCTTATCAAGTAATATTTAAGTAAGTTGTTATAAAAACTAAATTCTACTTTTAGTGAAGTTGGTCAACCTACTCATGGTTTTCCATGCTTATTTTTTTCCTTTTGGATTGAGCTACTTATGATAAATTGTTAACTTTCCTTGCAACCTATGCATTACCCTCTCAAGTTTTTAACTTGTTAAAAGAAATCTCTTATAAAGGATATAAAATTCCTTAGTACTTTAGATTGTCCTTTATGTTAAGGGTGGCATTTGACTATTGTTTCTATAATTCAAGTTTATTTGAGAGTAAACATATTTAATCTTGTTGAGAAATTGTTGATTTGGTAATGTTGTCATTGATGTCAAAACCTAGGATTTGGTTGGTTGTGCTTCAGATAATATATAGAAATGATCTATCCTATCATATTCTATGATGTTGCATAGTATGGATGTTATTCTTGATCTGGATATGGTAGTACTTTTTTTTGGGAAATCTATTGAAGACAATTAATTCAGAATAATGAAGACTAATCTTTTGATATTGGCTACTATGTGTAAAGATTATTTGAGGTATCCTTTCCATGTAGACATTCATATAGCATGTTACAAGTTTTGGTATGTCTAATTGCATTCCTTTGGTTGGTACTGAAATTGAGGATGATCAAGATTTGGTCTTGGTTGATTGATTAAGGTTTGGTTTTGATGCTTTTGAGATTCAGATTGGCATACTTTGGATGTTGTGTTGTGATGATCTATCTTTGGTCATTCTTGTCCTGGTCCCATTAATTTTTCAACATAATGAGATACACTCATATGGGTCCAAACCGATCTAGAAATGGGTCAACATGCCTTAGAACTTTGCTTGCATTGTAATGTGTATATTCTATGCTTTGGTTCTGGATATCATGGTTAATATGTAGCATGTTGATTTGAGTGAGGAGGTTATGTATGGTTCACAATTCATTCCTTTCAACTGTGGGAATGTTTTGTGGTGACCTAATTCAAATTGTGTTTGGCTATCTTAGGAGATTATGAAGGCATGAAATGGTATAAGTAAAAGTTGATTCTATTTGATGAAATCAAGTGTGGTGAATGTGAATCTAAAAATCCAAATATTGTGAAGTATGAAAAATTATACGACCAAAGGAAATAGACAGTGAGATTCTTCCGGTGCGACTATTGGTGATAGTTATTTTGAACAGTGGATTCCCTTTCACCATTCTTCTAGCAGTGAGCATTTTTCTTCTGGTAGTGAGCCCTTTTACTTTTGGCTATAATAGCTAGGTAGTGAGCCTTACCTACAGTGAGCATTTTGGCAGTGAGACCTTGTAAAAATCACTGTAACTAGTCTTACCTTAATTGGTGTTCTATAATTGAGAATTATCATTCTCCATGGTTTTTCCCATCTTGGGTTTCCACATAAATTCTGATGTTCATTGTTCATGGTGTTGTTAAGTGATTTCATGTTCATGTATCTATTTTAATTATCATCTGATTGATTTAATTTTTCTCCAAATTAATCAAAGGGAAAGATTTTATGATAACTAATTCACCCCCCTCTTAGTTATCTGAACTATTCAACAATTCGTATCAAAGCTTGGTCCCTTGCAAATAGAGCTTAACCACTTGAGAGAGATTTTGGTAGTTTGAACATGATGACAGGAGATTATTACTTTGATGAAGAACTAAAGACAATGTTAGATGATATGGAAAGTAGGGAATGTGAAAATGATGAATTGAAATAAAACATCAAGGAGCAAAATTATTGCATCTCAAAGCTAAGGGAGAAAATCTAGAAATTCAAAGCAAGACACATAGAAGTCAATGAGGAATTAAAGGAGCCAAAGAAAAGTGCTTTGAATCTAAAGCTACAGTTGGATGAATGCAAGAAGACTGAAGAAAATCCCAAAGATACCATCAAACAAGAAATGGAAGAATGGAAGAAGATTGAAGAAAATATCAAGGATACCATCAAATAGAAACTGGAAGAAAATGAGAAGTTAGATCAAGAGTTAAGAAGGCTGAAATCAAAAGCAAGAGTATGCAAAAAGTAGCATAATTATGGATCAACTTTTGTCCCTACAAAAATGTCACAAGGATAAGGGAGGACTTGGTTAGGGGAAATCTCAAATCAGAATACCAAGGGTAAATAAAAAGGAATTGAAAAACAATAGTTTGATATGTGTAGCCTAGTAATGGAAAACCTAATTCAAAATGTCAAAATGTCTTTGGTTGAGAGTTATCCTTTTTGATTTGGGTCTCTTCTCATGTGTTTATTATTCTACTTTTTGAATTCATTACTGTCAAAGGAGAATATTAAGTGGAAGTATGGCATCCCTATCAGAAAGAAAGTTTTCAAATATTTGGAATATTTGGAAGATAAAGAAAATGCATGCAAAGTTTGTTTCTCATCCTTGCAGATGGATTTGTGCTCCAGTGTTGTTTAGAAGTTGTTGATTAAGCATTATTTTCATTGATGTCAAAACCTAGGATCTAGAAGGTTGTTCTCCAGATGATATAGAGAAATGATTTATCCTATCATACTATGATGTTGTGTAGTGTGGAAGTTATCCTTGATTTGGATATGGTAGTACTTATTTTTGGGACATTTGTGGAAGACAATTAATGTAGAATAATAAATACTAATATTTTGATACTTGTTGTTGTGCCTAAAGCTTATTCTAGGTATCCTTGCTATCTAGACATTCATGTAGCATGTTACAAGTTTTGGTATGTCTAATTGTATTCATCTGGTTGATATTGAAATTGGTGATGATCAAGATTTGGTCTTGATTGTGACATTCCCATCGACTCCGAAATATATCTCATGCAATTCTAAGTTCCCTATATTGTGGTAATTATTCTATGTGATGAACTTATCTTATGTATGACCTATTTATGCGTCTCGTGGTAACATGGTAAGAATATCTTTATGTGCGACCTATCATTTAGGTCTGGTGCTAGTGTGCCAATAATTATTGAATATTTCAAGGTTGTTCTTCAAGCTGACATGTTTTTCTAGGCTAACTCATTTTGTTCTCTGGGTATATATGTTTATATAACATCTCTTTTGTATCAAACAATGAAGTGTGGTGTGTGCAAACAGTGATAAGGGTGTGAAGGATTGTGTGACAATAAACAAAGAAGGAAGTGAAGGAAATTATTAGGAAGAAGTAATCTATATTGCAAAGGTTTTACAAGGAAAGTGGGCAGAATATTCTTGATCGGATTTGTTGCAGATAGTTATTGTGATCTTAACTAGAACTGAATTCATACATATGTAGATGTAGCTTCATCAATTCATGTTTTTTCTATTTTATAATCAGATGTTTTTGTATTAATCAAGCAGTGAGCATTTTGGCAGTGATCCCTTTTAAAAATCACCTTAACTAATGTCACCTTAACTGGTGTTTTTTAATTTAGAATTGCAATTCTTCGTGTTTTTCCCATCTTGGGTTTCCACATAATTTTTCATGCTCATTATGCATGGTTTTGTTAATTTCTTTCATGTTCATATCTATTTTAATTATTATTTGATTGATTCAAGATTGCTTAAAGAAAGGAAAAGTGTTTTGGGATAACTAATTCACCCACCCTTTGAGTTATCTAAATTATTCAACAATTGGTATCAAAGCCTGGTCCCTTGCAAATAGAGATTAACCAATTGAGGGAGATCTTGGAAATTTGAATAGATGACAAGATATTATTACTTTGATGAAGAACTAAAGACAATATTAAGTGATATGGAAAGTACAAAATCTAAAAATGAGGAATAGAAAGAAAACGTCAAGGAGGAAAATTGCTTGCATCTCAAAGCTAAGGGAGTAAATATAGAAATTTAAAGCAAGATACAGAGAATTCAGTGAGGAATTAAAGGAGTTAAAGGAAAGTGTTGTGAATCTAAAGCTATAGTTGGATGAATGCAAGAAGGTTGAAGAAAATCTCAAAGATACCATCAAACAAAAAATAGAAGAATGGAAGAAGACTGAAAAAAATCTTAAGGATACCATCAAATAGAAAATGGAAGATTAGAAGAAGACTGAAGAAATCTTAATGATATCATCAAATAGAAATTGGAAGAAAATGAGAAGTTAGATCAAGAGTTAAGAAGGCTAAAATTAGAAGCAAGAGTTTGTGAAAGTAGAATAATTTTGGATCAACTTCTGTCCCTACAAAAATGTCACAAGGATAAGGGAGGACTTGGATTCTCAAGGGAATGCTCAAATAAGAAAACTAAGGGTAAAGACAAATTAGTTGAAGAAGAAGCAAGATTTGTTGTAATAAGCAATGTTTGGAACTCTAGAACACCAAAAAAAGACCTTCAATCAGGAAACCAAATGCTCAAAGGTACTTATCATTTAATGGTCACTTTTTTCTATGCAAAAATCTTGGACGTAAGGTTGTAGAGTGTAGAAGTAGGAAGGAATTGAGTATTCAATGCATTAACTATCACAAGTTTGGTCATAAAGAAATTCACTGCAGAAGTTAATTATCTAATCTAGCTAGAAGGAATGGAATGAATAATCTCTTTCATGGTTATTGCTACTTATTCCATAATTAAGGTCACAAAGCTAATCATTGTAGATCTAGGGTTCACTCAGTTAAGTCAAGGAAAATATGTTACAAGTGCAATCAATCCGGACATTATGCTAACACATGTAGATATGTTGCTCCAAAAAAGTCTAAAAAAAAAAGAAGCTTGCAAAATCAAATGAATCTAAGGAGAAGACCTTCATAGTTTGGAAGAAAAATGAAATGTGTGTGGAGAGCTCTTCTATGGTACCAGATCTCAACACAAGCTCTTCCAGAATATACTACCTTGGCTCAGGGGGAGTTTTGCAATGCATATCCTGTCGGTTCCCCCTCTCTGAAGTAATATTGATGTGTTTTCGGCATTACTATGTTGTATTCGGGTAATAAAATATGATGAATCTTAATCTAGATGATTCAAAACTGAAGTACAATTACTGGAATCATCGATGAACATTTTGGCGAAAAAATCATCATGAATAATTAAGGTTAAAAGATAGATTTTTTAAAATTATTTCTCATAGTTTTGCAAAGAAGAAGAGGTTTTGTTTGAGTGAGAAAATATTGAAGAAGCTAGGTGCGATGATAGAATCTATGTTGATTAATAGTGAATCAAGTGGTGATATTCCGTTGAAGCTGGAGGGAGTAGAGTTGGATGAATTTGATCATCAAAAGATGAAGGAAATGGAGCTAGGTTGAAGACTGATGAATTGCAGAATGTAAGTGCCCTAGGTATGGATTTATGGGGATAATTCCCCTAGATTGAAAACAAAGAGTCTGTCATGATCCTATTGAGTCAATTCAAGGATGGTAGTATTGTCTTGGACAAAACCTATCCAATCAATAAGGAAGCCATTAAATCCATCACTAGATTGTGCAGAGTTACTGAACTCCCTAGGAAGAAAATGGTGAAATACAAAGACATGGAGGAACTTACTGGTATTGACAAAGACCCCCAAGCTCTACTAATAAATACCATTTCCAATCCTACATTAAGGTATGTTGCTTATGGTATCTCATACAAAATTTATTTCTAAAATCGTGAAGGTTCTACATCTGCTATTATTGTGTATCTTACACATAAGATGGTGAAGGAAAATCAACAATTTGACCTGTGTACCATGGTAATGGAAAACCTAATTGAGAATGTTAGAGTTTCTTTGGTTGAAATTTATCCCTTCCAATTTGGGTCTTTGCTCATGTGTTTACTATTCTACTTTCTCAACTCATTTCCATCAAAGGAGAATGTGAAGTGGAAGTCTGGCATCCTTGTTAGAAAGCAAGTTTACAAATATTTGGAATGTATGGAAGATAAAAAAAAATGAATGCAAAGTATATTTATGATCCTTGTAGATGGATCTATGCTCTGGTGTGATAATGTCTAGTGATACACCTATCATTCAGTTTGAGGAGGGTTCCTCCTCTGATAAGAGGCAGTTAGAGGTTGTCATTGGTGGTTCCCCTTCGGAACCTAAAAGAAGGAAAATTAACACAAAGGATGCCATCGTTATCTCAGAAGAGAAGGAGAAGGAAGAGGAGTCTCTTCTTGATTCAGATGAAGTTCATTCCGTGTTGGATCAGGGTGATATGAAAAATATTGGTGAAATGTGAAATGCCTACTCTCCGGATAGTAGGCCTAGAATTGAAGATTCCTTGGTTGATTATTGGCTCAAAAAGGGTATTATTGTTTCTTTTGTTTTTGACTCATTACTAGATGATCTAGTAGAAGTTGTTGAAAAAATATTATTGCAGGAAGGATCTTAAGCAGATAGATTCCAAGCTATGATTGAAAGAAGGTGTGTCATAGCCAAACAAAATTTATCCAAACACATTGGTGAGACTAAATAATGCATTAATGAGATGTCTGACATATACAAATACTATCTTTGGTGGCCTGTTGTTGTTAATAATTTTAGAATCAGAATTGAAGCTATTGAATCTAAATTAAATGATATTGGGAAGTGTTTCGAATTCTTCAAAGATAATGATGGAAAGAAAAGAATAAGATTTGGTGAGTTGAAAGCTAAGTTATTGTCTACTCAGAGACACATGGAAGATTTGGTTAAAACTTTCTGGTTGGTAAAAGAAATTGAGGTCCGATTGGATCATCTCTTAGGGATACTTTTTGATGCAGAGAATTGTGAATAATAGTTCCTATCTCTAGACTAGTCATATTCATTTGGGATGCTAGTTCTATAGGATAGTGTGTGTGCCAGAATGGTTTCTACAGTGCAAGCTTGGAAGAAGATTCTTCTAATTATGAGAGAAAGGTACAAGAAAATCTTTCATGTGAAAAGTGTTATTTTTACTTGATTTTCTAAATGTTCTTATCTATCCCTTTTCCTTTGATGGAAAAAAGGGGGAGAAAATGAAGAGAAAAACAAAAAGACAAAAAGAGGATTTGGATTACTTAACAAAGGGGGAGCACTTAGAGTATTTTGTTTTGCAGTTTTTGTAGTTTTGATTTTTTGTTGTTTTTCCATCAATGCCAAAGGGGGAGATTGTTGAAAAGTTGTTGATTTAGCATTGGTGTCATTGATGTTAAAACCTAGGATCTGGAAGGTTGTGGTCCATATGATATATAGAAATGATCTATCCTATCGTATGTTATAATGTTGCGTAGTGTGGAAGTTATCCTTGATCCAGATATGGTAGTACTTCTTTTTGGGACATCTATGGAAGATAGTTAATGTAGAATAGTGAAGAATAATCTTTTGATACTAGCTACTGTGCCTAAATCTTATTTTGGGTATCCTTGTTATCCAAACATTCATGCAGCATGTTACAAGTTTTTGTATGTCTAATTGCATTCCTCTAGTTGATACTGAAATTTATGATGATCAAGATTTGGTCTTGGTTGTGGTATTCCCATCAACTCTAGAATATATCTCATGTAATTCTAACTTTTCTATCTTTTGGTAATTATTCCATGTGATGAACTTATCTTATGTATGACCTATTTATGGGTCCCTTGGTAACATGGTAAGAAGATCTTAATGTGAAAACTATCTTTTGGTTCTAGTGCTCACATGCCAAGCATTATTGAATATTTCAATTTTTTTCTTCACTCGACATGTTTTACTAGGTTGACTCATTTGGTTCTCCATATATATGTATATATAACATCTCTTTTGTATCGAACAATGAAGTGTGGTGTATGTCAATAGTGATAAGGGTGCAAAGGATTATGCAACAAGAAATAGAGAAGGAAGTGAAGGAAAGTATCATGAAGAAGTAATTTATATTGTACAGGTCGTACAAGGAAAGTGGGTAGAAGATTATTGACCGGATCTACTGCAGATAGTTATTGTGCTCTTAACAAGAACTGAATTCATGCATATGTAGATGTAGCTTCATCAGTTCATGTTTTTTCTATTTTTTAATCATATGTTTTTGTATTAATCAGGCAGTGATCCCACCAATAATCAGCCTTACCTATAGTGAGAATTTTAGCAGTGAGCCCTTTTAAAAATCACCTTAACCAGTGTCACCTTAACCAGTGTTTTATAATTGAGAATTAACATTCTTTTTGGTTTTTCCCATTTTGGGTTTCCACGTAATTTTTGGTGTTCATTGTGCATGGTGTTGTTAAGTTCTTTCATGTTTATATCTATTTTAATTATTATCTGATTGATTCAAGATTCCTTAAAGAAAGGAAAAGTGTTTTGGGATAACTGATTCAACCCCCCTCTTAGTTATCCGAATTGTTCAATAGGTGTAATAGTGTATAGTGCTATGCCTATTAGTCAATCTGAGAAGGATTCCTCCTCCACTAAGAAGGAGTTAGAGGTTATCATTGGTGGTTCCCTTCTGGAACCTAAAAGGGGGAAAATTAACACAAAAGATATCATCACTATCTCAGAAGACAAAGAGAAGGAAAAAGAGTCTCTGCCTAATTCAGATGAAGTTTGGTCAGTATTAGATGAGGGTGATATGAAAAATATTGGTGAAATGTGGAATTCCCACTCTCTGATCAGTAGGTCTAGAATTGAAGATGCCTTGGTTGACTATCTTCTCACAAAGGGTATTATTGTTTATGTTCTTACTGACTCGTTATCAGAGGATATGGTCAAAGTTGTTGAAGAAATTTTGTTGCAAGAAGGATCTGAAGGACATAAAATCCAAGGTATGATTGAAAGAAGATGTGTCACAACTAAAAAAAATTTATCCAAACACATTGGTGAGACAAGAGAATGCATTAAGGAGATGTATGACATCTACAAATACTATCTTCAGTGGCCTATTGTTGTTGATAATTTTAGAAGAAAAATTGAAGCTATTGAATCTGAATTGAATGATATTGGTAACTGCTTTGACTTCTTCAAAGATAAATATAGAAAGAAAAGAATAAGATTTTGTGAGTTACAAGCTGAGTTATTGTCTACTCGGAGACAAAGGGAAGACTTGGTTAAAACCTTTTGGTTGGTCAAATAAATTATGGAGGTATAGTTGGATCATCTCTTCAGGATACTTTATGATGTAGAGGATTGTGAACAATAGTTCCTATCTCCAGACTAGTCATCTTCATTTGGGCTATTGATTCTATAGGACAGTATGTGTGCCATAATGGTTTATATAGTGCAATCTTGGAAGAAGATTCTTTGAATTGCAAGAGAAAGGTACACATAAGTTTTTCATGTGAAAAGTGTTATTTTTACTTGATTTTCTAAATGTTTTTATTTGGAACTTTTCCTTTGGTGGCAAAAAGGGTGACAAAATGAAGAGAAAAACAAAAACAAAAAGATTATTTGAATTGCTTGACAAAGGGGGAGAGCTTGGAGTATTTTTATATGTTTTGAGTTTTTGTTGTTTTTCCATCAATGCCAAAGGGGGAGATTGTTGAGAAGTTGTTGATTTGGCATTGTTGTGATTGATTTCAAAACCTGGGATCTAGTTGGTTGTGCTCTAGATAATATAGAGAAACGATCTATCCTATTATATGTTATGTTGTTGCATAGTATGGATGTTATCCCTGATCCAGATATGCTAGTACTTCTTTTTGGGACATCTGTAGAAGACAGTTAATGTAGAATAATGAAGACTAATATTTTGATATTGGTTGTTGTGCCTAAAGCTTATTTTGGGTACCCTTGTTATCTAGACATTCATGTAGAATGTTACAAGTTTTGGTATGTCTAATTGCATTCCTCTAGTTGGTACTAAAATTGATGATGATCAAAATTTGGTCTTGGTTGATTGATTAAGGTTTAGTTTTGATGCTTTAGCGATCCAAATTGGCATACTCTGGATGTTGTGTTATGATGATCTATCTTTGGTCATGCTTGTCCTGGTCCCATTCATTTTCTAACATAATGAGATACACTCTTATGGGTCTGGACCGATCTAGAAATGGGTTAATGTGCCTTGGAACTTGTTGGAATTATGCCTTAGCTTTTTGGCATGTTTTCCCCTTTGGCTTTGGCGGTCTTCTTCCTATTTTGGCGTTTACCACCATACTACGACTGTCTTCCTTCATGCTCTGGCGGTACCGCGGTGGAAGGTCTGGCGGTTACCGCATTACCGTGCATGGTCTTCATCCTCACTACGGTGGCCGAGGTAACATCTTGTGGCCTGGCCTGTTCCTGGCGGTTTCAGTCTAGCGGTTACCGCTGTAACGCGACCAGTGTTTTGACTAACCACAGTGGCTGTGGTAACCCCTTTCGGTCTGGCTTTGGCAGTTACCGCCATACCGCAGGTGGTGGTTCCACTCACCGCAGTAGCGCAGTGAGACTGGTTGTGGTCAGGTCAGGCGGTTGCCGCTGTATTATGGCCAGTGTTCTGGCTGACCACAGTGGCCACGATAAGACCACCAGCGGCTTGGCTAGCGGTTACCACCATACTGCGGGCAGTGTTTTGGGTGACCGCGGTGGCCACGGTAAGACCCCTAGTGGTCAAGGTTGACCATTTACTGCCATACCATGAGGCTTAGCCAACAGGGCTATGGTAGCACGGTAGGAGCTTGAATGAGCTCGAGTCTGGTTTGACCGAGTTGGACTCGGTGTCAAGACAACTGATGAATTGTAGGGCAACACATGGCAGGTTGGCAGCATATGGTTGGCCAATGGCAAAGAAAGACTGAGCTCAATGTTGTGGTGGGCCAGAGCTCAAGGGAGCTCGGATGGCTTACCGCCATACTGCGAGGTGGTCTGACTGGGGCTACAGTAGCATGGTGGAGTCTCAATGTGAGCTCGGTGACTTACCGCCATACCACGAGGTGGTCCAACTGGGGCTATGGTAATGTGGTAAGAGCTCGGGTGAGCTTGGAGCTTGGTTGACCAAGCTGGACCGAGCTTGACCGAGCTAGACCGTGTGTCACAGGTATGATAGTGAATGCGATGGCGACACGTGAAAGATCTTTTTGATCTAATTGGTCGTATGATTGTTTCCTGATTGCGATAGAGCTGTATTATTGATGGAAGGTTGATGGACATGTTCATGACCGGTTTAATGATTGTGGGGCTCGATGCAGCTGTAGAAGCGATGCACATTATCAAGGAATGGTAGTGCTCTACTGGGAGAGAGTCACATGACAGGGAGAATGTTGGTTGACCATTGCTTGTTGAGAGAGCATTGAGAGAGAGATTGAGAGAGTGTTCGAGTTGTTCTATAGTGAACACTCTGTCTCTTGGTTCTGGTATAATGTGAACCTATGAGGCCAAGAGGCTAGCCTGGCCATGTGGCTAGTTGTGATAGTGGTTTGAGAGGAGATGAAGGGAATCTACACAGTATGTCATGAGGACATTGCAACTGTGTGAGATTCTAGTTTATGTGCTGCTTGTAATCTTTCTCCATGATGAACAAGATGTAATACTCCTGGAAGAGCATAGCTCTGGTTTGTATTGTAACTGTTTTGTTACTGAATAATACATGTGAGCTGAATGTTTTGGAGGTGGGGTTTTTTACCTGAAAAGGTTTTCCCCATGTATATCTATGTGTTCATCTTTTGGTCTTTCATGGTTTGTTGTTTGTGTTGAATCTACTTTTGTTTAGCATTCATTTTCCTTAGTAGGATCAATGGGGGATCAACTGTGCCTATTTCCACTTTATGGTTCAGTTGGTTGTGTCTTTGTTGTGATTTTGAATTGAAATCACTAAGGCATTGCTATCTTAGATGCATATCTTGATGACAGAACTGAATCCGTATACCCAACAAGTGGTATCAGAGAATTTTTAAGGGAGGTCATAGCTTGATGATACCAACAAGTGATATCAGAGCTGGTAGCTTGTTGCTCTTGATACCAACAAGTGGTATCAGAGCATGTTTTGCTGAAGTTCTGGGTATTTCTCCTGTGTTGATTTCTTAGCCTGGCAAGCTTGAGGAAGTCTGGAGAAATCGGTTGGTGATTGATCTTGTGGTGAGTGGAATTTTTTTGCTTCATTGATTCAACATACAGTTTGAAAGACATTGGAGATGATTGGAGTTGATCATGTTGTGGCAACATGGTCTGAAGCTCTTGGCTTGCAGCAAAGTTCCTGATGCAAAGGGTGTGAGATGTACTTGTGGTTGGGTTACAATGAAGCGTGGTGTTCATACTGGGTGTCTGTGTGAGAGGCTCCCTAGTGGTATGGACTTTCTTGTGTTGCTGATCAACCATGGAGAGTTGTGCTTGTGTTGGGTGTTTTTGACTTAGCACTAAAGGCAGTTTCTTTGGTGCTCTGATTGCATGGAGGCTATGAAGTGACCTTGATGGTCTACAACTTCTAGATAGCCTGGTTCTCTTTTGCTTGTACATGACTGTGGTGTTGGAACTGGTCTGAAATGGACCTCTTGTTCCTAGGTGCCTGAGTCTTGCACTTGCATCATTCAGATTCATGTCATTGGCTCTGAAGGTTTTGTGTAGACTTTCTGAAAAAGTCTATGTTGCATTTCCATGTTCTTTCTTTGTTCTGGTTAACTATGATGGTTGTGTGCAGACTCTTGAGTTGTCCAGATGAGCAGTGAATATGGAGGTGCGTGGGTGTTTTGGAAACACTATGGTTTTGTAGGTTTTACACGGTCAAGGAAAACTTGTTTTGTGTGGAGCTGTTGTTTGCTACTTTCTAGACCCTGGCTTCTGGGGTGTGGCTAGATGATATAGCTATAGTTCAACATGGTTTGAGGAGGTGTGGTGTCTTCACTGCATGGGAGTGTTGGTATGGTTTTGTCCTTCAAAATTATTGTGGTATGCTTTGATGGTTTCCTAGACTAGGGTGCCTGAGTTGTGGATGTGATTGGAAAATCAGATCTGGTCCTTGATCTGGTGTTTGAGTCATGATTGTCTACATGGTTGTTCTCTTTGAGATCTCAGTTTTGTAGTTTTCAGCGTGATAATAGATTTGCACGTTTACATTTGGTTGCATCCACGAGTTGTGCAATGTTGTGGGCTGTCATTACCTACATGTTTTATGTGAGACAACTCGGAAGTGGAGTGTCTATATCCATGGGGTTGTAACTATGTAATGCAGATCTATTAGCTGACCTTGTCTGTGGTCACTTGTGCATTGGTGTGGCTGATTTGAGATGGAAGGATGGATGGTGTTGGAGTACCTGAATAGTCAGTTATGGGAATCTGAAGCATGTGTATCATGATGTCATGGAGAGCTGGGTGCACTGGCATAGTGCAAGCTTTTTACAGAGATGGGGTGGTTAGTCATGGTGCTTGGAGAGATCGGTATCACAGTTCAGTGGGAGCTTTAGCAGTGACTATGGATTCATCATTTGATGGTGAATGGTCTTCTTTGGTGTTGCAGATTTTGCATCTACATGTTCACCATTTGAAGGTGTGTAGCATCTTGGAGCCATGAAGGACTTTAGTAGTCTTTGGCTGAGATGTTGGTGGTGCTTGACAGGTGATGTTGGTTTAGAGTTTGTTTGCTTTATGTCATGGTATACTCTTGTTCTTTAGAGTTTTGGCATGCTGCATTGCTTCTTGAAGACCATGGACATTTCACTTGAAGCATGGTATCTCCTATGGGGATGTGGAGATCATGGTGTCATGATAAGTTCCTATTCTAGGTTTGGAGCTTTGACAGTGGTCTGAGGGTTCTCTATGTTTTGAGTGCATTGGTCATATGCTGGTGGACTTCATGGTTGTTGTAGTATTACAGATTGAAGTCAGCATGAGATGACAGGTTGATGATACTCATGGATGCATGGAGAATAAGGTGAGGTTGGAATTCTTATGAGAATATTTTTGTTACAGCTGAAAGTCTGAGAAGCCTACACCTTGGTTGAATGTGAATTCAATAGAGACCATGAAGGAGATTGCTCTTGGGTTAAGTCTTTTTGGCTTGTATATCTTGGATGAGCTTGTCTTCTTTTCTTCTTGGTCTGCTCGGAAGTGGTGTCACTTTGAAAGGTATTTGCCCATTATACTTTTCAGTTGTGTGTTATGCTTTATCTTTCATGGATATGAATCTTGAGTTGTTTGAGATTCTGGAGGATTCATAATGGAAGATGGATAGCTTTGTTTATCTTCTTGTTCTTTTGAGGACTGGGAGGAGATGGTTATATGGGTGAGTGTGATCTTCTTGATGCTTACATCCATGGTGTTTTTGGATGTTGTTAAGGCTCTTCCTTTGGGATGTGAAGAAGATCATTCTTGTCATAGCTAGTATATTGAAATGTTTGTAGAAGGGCATGTTTTGTTTTGCAATTTCTCTCTAATCTGGTCTTGTTCTTCCTGCATGTTCATTTGAATTTAGATGTTTGTGAATCCGTGGTGTTTCTTTCTTCAGTCAACTTTGAAGGTGTTTGGAAGAACTATGGAAGACAATTGAGAGAAATGTTCCTTGTAGCAGGTGGTTGCAGGTGTGGCAGATCAGTGTTGTTGTCCCTTGTAACTACATGGTTACATTTCTCTATGCAAGGTTTGGTGGACTTGGTATGCCTGGATCATGAGTGATGGTGCTCTATTTGCACTCATCTGGATAGTATCCTTGTAGTGGGAGTATGGATGTGTTTGGTCTTTGACTGGTTCGCACAGGGTGCTTGTTTATTGCTGAGGTGGGTAGTTCTATGATTGCATGAGTCTGTTGTTGGTTGTCATACCTTTGAGGTATGGGTGGTTGGATATTTCAGCATGAGTTGTGGGTGCTGGTTTTCAATCATGTGGGTTTGATCAGTTGGATGGAGGGCAGTCAGTTTATGGTTGTTTCTCTAACTAGTTGGTTTCTTGTTCTGGAGCTGGTGTTCGTCTGGTGCCTTGTTGGTTTGTTGTTGTTTTGCCTTTGTCGCCTGGGGGATCAATTGTTTTTCATTCTTGAGACTAGTGCATATACGCCTTGGCTTGTTCCTTTCCTATGTTGGATGTTTGGAGCTGGTGGAAATTTTTGATGTCGTTGCAGGGGTCTTGGTTGGAGCATGGAAGCTTGCTTTTGGTCCTGGTTCGGATGTTTGGAGGATGCCTGAAAGCCTGCGTCAAGTGGGAGTTTGTTGGAATTATGCCTTAGTTTTTTAGCATGTTTTCCCCTTTGGCTTTGGCGGTCTTCTTCCTATTTTGGCGTTTACTACCATACCACGGATGTCTTCCTTCATGCTTTGGTGGTACCATGTTGGAAGGTCTGGCAGTTATCGCATTACCACACATGGTCTTTGTCCTCACTACGGTGGCCACGGTAACATCTTGCAGCCTGGCCTGTTCCTGGCAGTTTTAGTCTAGTGGTTACCGCTGTATAGTGGCTAGTTTTTTGATTGACTGCGGTGGCCACGGTAACCCGTTTTGGTCTGGATTTGGTGGTTACTGCCATACTACAAGTGGTGGTTCCACTCACCGTGGTAGCGCGGTGAGACTACTTGCGGTCAGGTCAGGCGGTTATCGCTGTACCACGGCCAGTGTTCTGGCTGACCACGGTGGCTGCAGTAAGACTGCTAGTGGCCTAGCTGGTAGTTACCGCCATACTACGGGCGGTGTTTTGGGTGACCGCGGTGGCCATAGTAAGACTCCTGGCAGTCAAGGTTGACCATTTACTGCCATACCACGAGGCTTAGCCAACAAGGCTGCGGTAGCGTAGTACAAGCTCAGATGAGCTCGGGTCTGGTTTGACTGAGTTGGACTCGGTGTCAGGACAGGTGATGAATGGCAAGGCGACACATGGTAGGTTGGTAGCATATGGTTGGCCGATGGCAAAGAAAGACTGAGCTCTATGTTGTGGTGGGCCAAAGCTCGAGGGAGCTCAGATGACTTACTGTCATACCGCAAGGTGGTCCGACTGGGGCTGCGGTAGCACGGTGGAGTTTGGATGTGAGCTCGGTGACTTACCACCATACCGCGAGGTGGTCTGACTAGGGCTGCGGTAATGCGGTAAGAGCTCGGGTGAGCTTGGAGCTCGGTTGACCGAGCTGGACCAAGCTTGACCGAACTGGACCATCTGTCAAAGGTGTGATAGCGAATGCGATGGCGACACGTGGAAGATCATTTTGATCTAATTGGCCATATGATTGTTTCCTGATTGCGATAGAGCTATATTATTGATGGAAGGTTGATGGACATGTTCACGACTGGTTTAATGATTGTGGGGCTCGATGTAGTTGTAGAAGTGATGCACGTTATCAGGGAATGGTAGTGCTCTGTAGGGAGAGAGTCACATGACAAGGAGAATGCTAGTTGACCATTGTTGGTTGAGAGAGCATTGAGAGAGAGACTGAGAGAGTGTTCGAGCTGTTCTATAGTGAACACTCCATCTCTCGGTTCTGGTATAATGTGAACCTATGAGGCTAAGAGGCTGGGCTATCCATGTGGCTTGCAATGACAGTGGTTTGAGAGGAGCTGAAGGGAATCTACATAGTATGTCATGAGGACATTGCAACTATGTGAGATTCTGGTTTATGTGCTGCCTGTAATCTTTCTCCATGATGAACAAGATGTAATACTCCTGGAAGAGCATAGCTCTAGTTTGTATTGTAACCGTTTTGTTACTGAATAATGCATGTGAGCTGAATGTTTTAGAGGTGGGTTTTTTTACCTGAAAAGGTTTTCCCCACGTATATCTGTGTGTTCATCTTTTGGTCTTTCATGGTTTGTTGTTTGTGTTGAATCTACTTTTGTTTAGCATTCATTTTCCTCAGTAGGATCAATGGGGGATCAACTGTGCCTATTTCCACTTTATGGTTCAGTTGGTTGTGTCTTTGTTGTGATTTTGAATTGAAATCACTAAGGCATTGCTATCTTAGATGCATATCTTGATGACAGAACCGAATCCGTATCCCCAATAGAACTTTTTTTTCATTGTAACATGTATATTCTATGCTTTGGTTTTGAATATCATGGTTAATATGTAGAATTTTGATTTGAGTGAGGAGGTTCTGTATGGTCCATGTTTCATTCCTTTCCACCATGAGAATTTTTTGTGGTGACCTAATTTAAATTGTGTTTGGATGACTTAGGAGATTATGAAGACATGGAATGGTATAAGTAAAAGTTGATTCTGTTCAATGAAAGAAAGTGTGGTGAATGCGAATCTAAAAATTCAAATATTGTGAAGTATGTGAAATTGTGTGACCGGAGGAAACAGAAAGTGAGATTCATTTGGTGTGACTATTGGTGACAGTTATTTCTAGCAATGGATTATGTTTAATCATTCTTTTGGAAGTGAGCCTTTTTCTTTTGGTAGTGAGCCTTTTTACTTTTGGCTATAATAGCTAGGCAGTGAGCCCACTAGTAGTGAGTCTTACCTATAGCGAGCCCTTGTAAAAATCACCTTAACTGGTGTTCTATAATTGAGAATTATCATTCTCCATGGTTTTTCCCATCCTAGGTTTCCACATAAATTATGGTGTTCATTGTGCATGGTGTTGTTAAGTGCTTTCATGCTCATATTTGTTTTAATTATCATTTGATTGATTTAAGTTTGATCCAGATTAATTAAAGTAAGGGAAAGATTTTTTGATAACTGATTCACCCCCTCCCTCTTAGTTATCTGGACTGTTCAAAAAATATCTATGTGGTAGATTCAAACACTAAAATAAAGTGTTTGACCTTATTAGGAAAAATGAAGAAAAAAACGTAAAAGTGCATCATAGGATTTTTTTTATGGTTTTCACTATAAATAATGCAACTTCTTTCAAAATTTTATCATGGTAGTCATTTGACCTTCTTCTATGGATGATATAAACTCCTTTAGTGTAACTATTGTCCTCTCCTTCCTATTATGCAAGATCATTCAAATCCTCTGCTACCTTTTGATAATGACATATGACTGCCATATCTTTGTAGGTCTTTAATAGACATAATGGGAGATCCTTTAGAAACATCATCATCTCTATTGAAAGTGATGCCATTTCCTTTGTGATACCTTTCCTCTAGCAACTTGACTATCCTTAGTATTTTAGCTTATGCATGATTTTCTTCATTTTATTTCAATGGCCTTGCATAACACTTGAAGAAATTGACTATGTTAGCTCCTTGAGATATTGTCCATGCACTCCTTAATACACTTGTAGGTTGTCATCTTTTGAAACTTTGTGAGATGGAAATATTTATTCATTTACCATACTACTTTAAAGAAAACAAACCCTTGACAAGATTTATGATGTTTTAAAATCCCTCTTGATTTCTCAGTTACTTGTATTTATGTATCTTTTAAAGTTCATCATACTACCAAGCTATCATTGTTATTGTTAACTTTGATGCCCCCTTCATGGTTATGGCATGGATGACATTGTTTATTTGAATAGTCATGACTCTGATATTCTTTTGGGAATCTATAGGAAAGTTTCATGCCTTACTTTGAAGTCCATTTCCTTAAATATTTTCTCCCTGCTCGTTGCTCCTTACCTCTATAGTATCCCTATATTGCATATACATAATAATAACAATTATGGTGATAACTAGTGGACATGGGTATAACATCAAGCATCATATAGATGTAGTTTATATCTACATATATAATACCCTGAGAGACTAATATTGTAGCAATATTCAAAGCATCATCATCAAGCTATATTTGTTGATAAAATACAATGCAAAATAAAATGTATTAAAATATAAAATAGTGATCTTTTCTATCTACTCCACTATAAATAATAAAGACTGTAGAAATTTCCTTCCAATTTGAGTGTTGGAAGTCATCAAAATAATCAATAATATAATATATATCTATTAATATATAAATATTATAAATAATTTATTGTTTATTTCAATCTCTTTAAGAAAGGAAATTGGGAACAATATATTCCTTCTCTTTATAATCTGCAAACATAATGAAATTTGCAAATTTAATAAAATCTTCTGAGAAATTTTTTCAACTGTAATTTTAAATCTGCACATTTATTTGAAAATAAAACAACCTACAATTACCAGCAACCAAACAATTAAAATAAATATTTAAAAGATCATTACATGAATATATACATATCAACTTATAAATCTTTATTTTAATTGTTTGGTTGCTAGTGATTGTAGGTTGATTTACTTTCAAATAAATGTGAAGATTTAATATTGCAGATTGAAGGTATTTCTTAGAAGATTTTATTATATTTGAAGATTTTATTATGTTTGCAGATTATAAAGAGAAGGAATATATTGTTCCCAATTTCATTGCTTAAACAGATTGAAATAGACACTTATTTATTTATAATATTTATATATTAATAGATATATTATATTGTTCATTATTGTGATGACTTCCAACACTCAAATTGGAAAGAAATTTCTACAGTATTTATTATTTACAGTGGAGTAGATAAAAAATATCATTGTTTTATATTTTAATATATTTTATTTTGCAAATAGCATTGGACAGTAAATTAGGAAATACACTGTCAAAACATAACCTATTGACTATATATGTCAAACATGTCAATAACCTGAACTAGCCAATACACTATCAAACATAATGATTGGACCCTATGAATATATAGGTTATTAATATTTAATCAATTCACATGAGAAATCATACTAACCAATAGAATCAATGAAACTTTGATACTATATAGCAGCGACTAGTCTCAGTTTGATGACATTTCAAGACCAATGCATGAATATCATTTGGGTCTCATGGAAATGAACATTCTTTTCATTCAGCCATGATATAATGTTAAGATTTTCTTAAATAATTTAGTTTTCTCACTCAAATAAGAGTATATTGATGGTTGTTTATGTGCATTACATTGAACATTGTTTTCACTCAGTCATGATATAATGTTCTTATAGGAAGCACAATGCTAGTATAATTGAATGTATCAAAGGACATAGGAGTTAGAGTAGATAAAAAGAGAACAAAAATATTGTGGTGTAACCATATTATTAAATAAATAAAAAGAAAAAGAGTAAGAGTTGGAACCCCAAATATCATGTTCATTGTCTATGTGAATATGTGTGGAATAGAGTGACCCCTTATGTTTTTTAATTGTTGATAAGGTAACAATTTATTCTAATTCTCCTTTGCATAGAATAAGCTCTAAGCAATTTTTAATATTTAGCTTAAAATTCAAGATAGTATTCCATATTGATTCTATGTCAATAGGAGGGAGGAAGTTGTATATGGATTCTAGAATAAACATTGTGACCAAAGACATAAATTACATGGATGGAAGAAAATTCAATAAAAAACGTAATAGATGTGACATATAAAACCAAAGGATGACCCTATGATATTTGAAGCACTATTGTAATGGTGAAGTCAATTTAGATAGAGGATTCCATCATAAGTAGATGGAAGTGTATGAGACATTTAAAGTTTCTTGTGAGAACAAGATTTAGCTTAACCTACAGAACTAGGCAAATGAAGTGGTGTCCTTACAAACCAAGTTTTTTGAGAGTGTGGAAGTGATGTTCTATATAAGATTATTTGTATGTATTGTATTCAACATAAATATGTCAATCTTGGTCTCAACAATCATTTTATCCTTTCAAAATGATATCATCCTTATTTAGCCATACACTATTTTTTGTCAGATGGATGTACTCATTAAGGAAGACCCTTTCATTATTCCCTTAATGTATTAAAATTTCAAGGAGGAAAGAGGCATGCAATCAAGTCCCTCATGTACAAATTTGATGGCTACAATCAAATCACAACTACTTTGTGAAATATTTTGGATTTTATGCTTATTACCAGTTATCATTTGAATAATGTAATGCACTTGAATCATTTTGCACAAATTCATGCTTACTCAAATGTTTGGATACTCTGTAAGTGTAATTGTGTAATGTCCTTTTAGATAATTGGCCCTTATATGGCACATAGTTTACTTATGTTAAATCAATAAAATGATGTATTGAAATTAATAAGAATTCTTGCTCTTTGTTGAACCCCAAGAAGTGCATGTTTCTAATTTATGTATTGAATTCATGTAGTCATTGATTCACCTAAATTGTGACACAAATCAATCACTTTGACTCACCATATTTATGAAAATGAGAAGAAATGCACTCTTGAATTCTTTTTAGACTTTATTTTTACACAATTAAAGAATTTCAAGTGGTAGATTTGCAAATAGTAGACAAGATTGTGCAACTTCCACAAAGTTGGATTTTTCCACATAATTTGTTTTCTATGCAGTAGAGGATTGTGTTTTTCTTGTTGTTATTTAGGGTTTTGTGTCTGTTATTGAAGATCTATAGACATGGATTGCCTTCATACTAATTTTCCTATGGCCTTTCTTATTCCTCCATGATTTCTTGGTTTTTCACTTGCATTCCTCCATATTATAGGGATATCACTTGGTTGGGTGTCACATAGATTAGGATAGAGTGGTTGTTCATGCAAAAGCTTCTTCAAAAATTGTTGTGATTTTTCTTCCATTGCATACAAATATTTACAGGCCTTACAATCCTTGCTACAATGTATAATCCATTCAATTTTATTTTGCTCCTTCTAACATGGCTTTATAGCTTCACAAGGCAAGAGTTAGAAATTTTTGCTTTGATATAATTGGATTTGAGCCAGGTAATGAGCAATTGCATTATTGTATGAAATGAAATCTCCACAATATGGAAGCAATTTCAAGAGAGACAATCGATCAACCATTGGAAATTTATTATTTGTTAATAATAATGATGACAATGCCCTAAGCCTTCTTTATTGTCCTCCCAACCTTCCCCTCTCTCCTACAAACACTTCCATCCATGCTCGTAGTGATGTGGGGCTTTCCTACATCACCATGGGCATGGCTAGAATTGTTTGTGGGAGAGTGGGGACTTCTCATAGATGGCATAAAAAATCTATGTCATTTCATTCACGCAAATGAGAATAGAGAATCACCTCTTTCTTCCTACATTCAAACTGTTTTCATGTTACAAATTCCCAAACCTGCACAAATTTCCTCCAATGTAGGTCAATGCCAAAATATTGTCTCAATGCACAATTGTCACATTTATCAACCAACTTAGTTGAGGCTTTTATTTTTTGCCACTTGTGGAATTTTCATAGGTCACCTACATGATAAGGCATGGGAGAATTTTGTGGTTTTTTGGCTATCGATCTCTTTGGGTAGATCCCTATGGATTTCGATGTAGATTAAGGATGAATGTGCCTCCCCAATCATAGTCCTACTCACTTTAAGATTACTATCAAGATGATGCATACTCTACCCACCAAAATTTGACTATGTGAAGGCTCAAGTGGGCTGAGAGAAGGTCTAAGTAGAATGTGTGGAGGTTCACAAATAAAATTTTCACCCAAATCCTTTCTAAATTTTCCAAGCTCCATGATCTATGAAAATAAAACATGGGTCTAGGATAAAATCCTAGAAAAATATAGCCTCAAGATGTTGGATCACTCAGCATATGAAGAAAATGGCTTGAGTTGCAAATTCAAAGCACCAAATAATAGCATAGTTCAAATCTCCAATGCACATCCAACCTCTTCCCCACTCTCCTACAAACACTTCTAGCCATGCTCGAGGTGATGTGGGGCTTTCCTGCATCACCACAAGAATGGATGGAAGTGTTTGCGAGAGAGCGGGGAAGTATATTTTTTAGATTGTTTCATTTAGCATCACTAATATCCTCCACAAGAACATTGTCCTTATTTAAAATGATGGAAATGGTTCACATCTCTTAGAACATTTTCTCTTGCAACAATCTTGGAGACGAATTTAGATACAGTGTGAAAATCAAAACATACTCAAAGGTTCTTAACAAATCTAATAGTTGTACCAAGGGAAATTTTTAACAAACCAAATGCAATTTCTAAATTTTCACTCTGGTGGTAGATAAATGATTCTTTTTTATTTTGTTCCACAGTATTAAGTAAAAGTCTTGAATCTGGAAATACCCATCTGCCTTCATTTGCCAAGCCAATTTCTATAATTTGGCATAGATCTCCCATGTTTGTGGATATGATCTATCTCCTACACAAAATAGCATGTACCATTTTATGCCCTTCAATCCAAATAAATGCATGCATCTTTTTAATTCATATATCTATCATCAATCTCATTACTATTTTAACCTCACCACACTTTCCTACTTCTGCATAGATGTTTTAGAGAAGAACATAAGTTGCAACATTTTTAGGATCCAACTAAAAAAGTAGTGCTGCTGGAATACTCAGCCTATATTCATATATGATCCACTTCTATGATGCTGAAAAGATAAAGAACTTTCTTATGTTTGATTCTTTCTATTTTAAAAAAAATAAAATGGAAGTTGCAACAACATCCTAAAAATATTGTTTTCTCTATTTGTAGGTTCCTTCTGAGCAGGAACAACTGAAAAAATTCCATGTTATTGCTCAATAAATTTATTTGTAACCGTATAAATAGATGGTTCTTTTGTTAGTTGAATTCTATATGTTTCTCAATTTAATTTGTTCAATGTTGCTGAGAAAATCTTCTTATACCAGGCTTCATTTCAAAATTTGTTTTTGTTTTACTTGTTACATGAATTAAAATCTTCCTTTCTGTATTAGCAGGGTATGTTCAAAATGTTGAAAGTTTCATCTATGGTTATCCAATATTTATCTATGAGTCCTCTCAAAATTTTCTTGTTGAAGGTATAATGATTTGGTAACCTAGTTTCATGGCCTTTTCTTGGTGAATCAAGTGATTAGTTGTAAATAGAATTGGTTGATAGTTTTTGGTTGATGTTGAGGATAGTTTCAATCCTTATTCAAAACCTTGTAATAGGACGATCATTCAGGTTGTTGGAAGGCATGCCAAGTGGTAGTTTGCAAGTCTCTGAGCAAGGATATTAGGTGCATGATTGAAAAATATAGATAAATCCATGGAAAATCATAGTTCAATCTTGCATGGTTTAGACTTTTGATCTCAACCTTATAAGGCATATTTTTTTGTTCAATAGACAAAGACATGGGCTTTGTGTGTGTAAAAGTGTTATGCTTCCTTTTATGGGTTTGTGTTTTTATCTAGATCATGACAGTGAGGCACCTTTAATGAATGCATGGAAAGTGTTATTATTTATCAGATGGTATAGGTTTTAAATTAGTGGCAGTCACCTGATGGATAACCTATACACTACATATTAGAACTTTTGGTGTGCTAGTGGTCCTTGAATTAACAAATGGATATTTCAGTATTTTGGCTCATTCAAATATGAAGCATTTAATATTTGTATGGAATAGAAGCTAAAGGTTTTTTCTTTTGTGTATGCTTCAATATTAGAGTACATATGAATATAAGATGGTGTTTTCAAAGAGTGACAGTATACAAAAAGAGGAAACTGTGACAATGCATTTAGGAACTTTTGTGTGGAAAGACTTGGAGATAGTAGAATACATGGATTAATAGGTAGTTAGAGTGATTACTAAGAAACATAGTGCATACATGATCTTATGCATAGGGAGGAAGAGGTAAATTAAATACAATAAATATGATGTCAAGCTCCATGTTGAAAGCACAAACCAGTGAAAAGAGTAATGAATACACTACCAAAGAGGATATGGAGATGGGGTAGATTTACGACATCCCTATAATAATAGTGGATTTTGCATCTTGAGGGATAATATGGATAAAGTACAATTCTCTTACAATAATGTAACTTCATTTCATGAGATATTTTACAAAGAAGAGCAATCCTATTTAAGAGTATTCATTTAAACAAGGTTTAAAGTGACTATGCTAAGAGAATGTAACTGCTAGCTATGAATATACACTTCAAAGAACTGAGAGGGAGATGTACAAGCTAATTATTAGTGACAATAAAGAGCACACAAGAAACATGGTTGTAAAGACAGTGATAAAGGAGGATAGTTTCAAGTGCAATTTTTGCATAGGTGGTAGTCAAGCCTCAAATGCACAATATATTCTTAGTAATTGTGTTTTGTTTCTTATCTTGAATCATCTATTTTGTTGGACCTTGAGAGGAGTGCTGGATGTGCCCAATGCGTTCCTTGTTTCACTTGATAGTTTTCAATCTTAAAGGTTTCAATACAGTGACTTCTTGTTGTGTATTAGTCTCATTATGGGATTTTTGAACTAAGGTATATATTGGAGGTTTCAAATGATTTCAAGGTAAAATTTTCAATTTGTAAAGATGGCAACAATTAGCAAGGTAGTGAAATCCAAATTTTGCATAGTCAAGATTGCAATTAAGGCTTCATTGAGGTTTAAACCATGGTGACATATGGTTTTGAGGGAAGTGGTTTTGACTATAGATTGTAGAAGGAAGAATATGGATTTGTTATGATATGTTGTCAATGATTACAAGATGTTTGCAACAGATTACAAGGAATTGAAGCCTTCTTATGTAACAACAACTATTTTCAAATTAATAAAGACAATAGTATTCCTTTTTCAAGACTTGTGTTTCTCTTTGCATTGCAAAGCAGGGAGGCAAACTTCAAAACAATCACAATTCAAAGTATTTCAAACAACTTCCCAATCTTTTAAACCCTAACTCAATGGCTTTTCACAATTTCATCCAATTCTCATTGTAGCATATCAAGTAGTGGTTTCTGACCATATCTTTCAAAATGCAATGAGGACCCACAAACCAAACATCATTTTATACACCCATTTAGGCATAATTTAACATATCTAAAAGGTACATAGGGTCGCTTTGGACCATCATCCCCAAAACTCTGCTGCTATGTTGCCCCTTAAGTTAATTAGGCTAATTTTCCAAAGAAACACCAACCTAAACACTCTTCCAACCCAAAAAATCAATTACAAAACCTTTACCAGGCCACAAAGAGCCAAAAACAACAACCTTTATCAAGAGAAATGCTCACCAAGTCATCTAATCTCAAAACCCTCATTTGGACTAGTTTTAAGAGGGTTTATTGAAACTCAACATTCCTAGTCTCATTTCACCTTAACAATACCTCAAAGCCATCACAATAGGTCTACACATACTCAATCAACCCTTACAAATCATTTCCTAAGGGGTTTTCAACCAATCCTAACCTCTAGTCACCAAATTAGGCCAAAATTCAATGATGTATCAACTAGGGCATCACTCCAATCTCTTCAATCCACCTTCCTTGCTCCTAAAAACTACATAAAAAAATAGCCTAGACCTAACCATGCCATTCCACCAATTTTTTTCAAATTTCACCAAGTGGAATGGCCTAGGTTTCCATTTTCCTATTTCAAACCCTCAAGTTTAGGGGTTTCAGACCATTTTCTATAAAACCCTTCAAACTACCTCTATTTCAAATGGAAATCTACCAAATCATAGCCAAATTGAAGAATAATTTTTAATCTACCAATTCCAATTCAATTCATATCAAATGGAGAATGTATGGAGTTGTACAGATCTTGGGAGCAATAAATTACCAGTAAAAACACATAATTTTCAAAGAAAATAGGGAACCTTTTATTGTTTAATCTTCAAAAACAACTCTCCAACCTTGCCTCAAGATTTTTGAGATATTTATAAAACTTTAAACACCAAAACTAAGTGACTCAACTAGTTCAAATAGCCATTTTAACTTCCTGACCATTGGTCTTCCACCTATTTGCATTTTTGCACCAACATGGCAACTTTATCAAGATTTGACAATATTAGCAATACTATCTGAACATGACTCAAATCACATTGTAAATGGTCTATTATGACCTTATTTGATGACAAAAATACTCAAACTCCCTAAAATCATGACAAAAGACCTTATTTACAAGAATGGACATGGTGCCCCTACACCACTTTGCAACTAGTAATGTGATGTTTAATAAACAATGTATCAATATACTACAAAACTGATAAAAATGATGAAAAAAAAACTACCAAATTGATCAAAATGATGATTAAAATTAATGACTAAATAAACTACCAATGGAAGGAAATCGGTAAATAAAAATGACTAAATAAGTGACTAGTTAACAACAATCAATGACTAGACTAGCGACTAAATAAATCAGTGAATAAAAAGTGACTAAATAAGTGACCAATTAAATATTGAATAAAACAAGACAATTGAGAGGGGAGGTGAATCAGTTGTATCTAATCACATTCACCACCGATCTTAACCAATTCCACATTCACTTTAATCTTTTACTAAGCATAAGCATGAAGTGAAGATAACATAAAGAAAAAACAAGAAACCCCAGATTTATTTGGAAAACCCAGTGAGGGAAAAACCACAGTGAGGTTTAACTCACAATATAAGAGTAATTGAAAAACCAGATACAAACAGGCTCACTGTAAAAGGGTTCACTGCCCAAGATGGGACTCACTATCCAAGTAGGAGGCTCACTACCTACAGATACAAAAACATAGAAAGAATAATGTTACACAAAGTTCATTATCTCAATGAAACAAAAAATCCACCATAACAATTTCTACAAATTCACAACCTTGATCAGAGAATTGCAGACACGATCAGCTCACTGCCTTTAGGAGTGTAACACATTGAAGTTCTCACTACCTCATATCACTTTCACATAATATTTTGCATTTGCTTCACTTCTCACACTTGTGGCTTACAAACCTTAACATCTTGCCTTGTATTTATACCATCTTTGATCTTAGAAACTTTCTCCAAGGTTGACTACACACTCTTTATTTTACAAATTCCATTTAGATCAATGACTCAACTTTCCCACAGTGGATGAGAATGAGAGTGGACCACTTAACCAAGACCCAAAAAAATATCTTGGATCAATCACACACTTCCTTAATTGATACTTATCCTTTGCATAACGTGTAAACACTAGGTCATCCAAACCTAATGAAAACACTAATGAACATTGAAGTACACACAATTGCAACAAAAGGATAATGTGTGTACCACCTAACATGCTTCACCATACATTGGAACACCTCTTAGAAGCCTTTAGATTCTTCCACGACAATTCCAACAACTTTCATACACAAAACACTTTCCATCAGTCCATCTAGACTGTATAGACACACATAGTAACTCTAGAACAAGTCTTGCAGAGCACCAAACCATGAACACTTGTGTTAGAACATAGATAACACCATTAAAATCCCTCCTCTAGATCTATAAGACTTGAAACAAAATAGAAGAGGACTACATAGCAGAAACATTTCTCCTAGTCTACAGATAAATAACTCTGCTAGACCAATCCACAAACTAGTGAACACAACTTTCACTCTTCATCAAACCAAAAGCTATAATCCAAGATATATCACCCAAGGATTCCCATAAACAACACTATAGATCCACACAAGAATAGGATCAACACAGAAGAAATACAAAGCACATATCGTAGCACACACAAAACTCTATCTTCACTATTAATTAATTTTCTCAAAAGCACTTGGTAACTCCTCATATCAACACTCCTGCAACACCACAAATATAGCTCCATGTACTCACAACATCTCTACGGTATCTCAAATATACATGCACCACCTACAATCACATGTTTCCTTTCACTGCAACAATTTGTATTGTATTGAAACCAATGAAAATATTAATGACAACACCACCATACTCATTCATACTTGCGACAATCTCCACCTTTTTAATTGATGGAAACACATGATGTGAAAAAAATCAAAGAAAACATACACACTCTTCCCCTTTTTTTCAGATTAGACAACCTACACAGAATTCATGCACTCTCCTCTCCTTACAAGATTCTCTCTCCCTTTCAAATTTTTGATATAGATAGACTTTTTCATATTACTCTCTCTCCCCCTTTGACATGAATGGCAAAGAATTATTTTTACATGATTCTTCATCCATATTAAATTCTGATCACTCCCCCTTAGAAGTGCACCCATGAAAAAACACATACCATACAACAACAATGATACTCTCTACTCCCCCTGAGGAGTAGACCCCGATCATCAGTCTAGACAGATGATGAATCTGTAGATCCACTAGAATTATACACCTCTATGTGCACTAAGTTCAAAGAATGAGGGGGAGTAACCCCCAACTTATCCAAGAGATACTCAAAATTATCCTTAAGAATATCCTTAGTAAATATATCTGTAATCTAATCCCTTGTAGGCACATATTCAAGTTTGACTTCATTCTCCAATACTTTCTCTCTTAATAAATGATATCTGATAGATATGTACTTTGACCTTGAATGCATTACTAGATTATTTGAAATATTTATTTCACTTGTATTATCACAGGAGATAGGGATAGGCTCATTACACATCACACCTATATCCTTCAATGTTTTCTTCATCCATAGTACCTATGTACAGCAAGATGCTACTGCAATATACTCAACCTTTGTAGTGGATAAAGAAACTAAATTGGGTTTCTTTCTTAGCCATGAAACCAACCTACATCCAAGAAAGAATGCACCACCACCTGTACTCTTCTGGTCATCTACACAACCAACCCAATCTACATCAGTGTAAGCATTCAAAGTAAAATCAATTTCCTTAGGATACCACAAGCAATAATCTAGAGTCCCTTTTAAATATATGAATATCCTTTTCACAACTATAACATGTGTTTCTTTGGGTTCTTCTTGAAATCTGGAAACCATACATATTGCATGCATGATATCCATTCTAGTAATAGTAAGATATAGAACTCCACCAACCATAGATCTGTACTTGCTCTAATCAACTTTAGGAGATTCATCATCCTTAGTTTTCATCAAGTCACCATAGGAGTACATACCGATTTAGAGTCATTCATTCCAAACTTCTTTAGTAATTCTTTAACATACTTTGATTGTGAAATGAATATTCCCTTATTAGTTTGATTCACCCAAAGTCAAAGGAAGAAATTAAACTCACCAATCATGGACATTTCAAAGTCGTTTTGGATCTTCTCTACAAATTTATTGCACATACCCCCATTTCCTTCAAAGATAATATCATCAACATATACTACTGCTATCAAAATTTTGTTTCCTTCAGTCTTAAAATAAAGATTACTATCTATGAAGCCTTTGTAGAACCTTTGTTGAGTCAAATACCTGTCCAACCTTGCATACCATGCTCTAGGAGCCCATTTGAATCCATATAGTGCCTTTTTCAACTTATAGACCATATCCGACTAATTTGATAACTGAAATCCCTCTAGTTGTTCCATGTAGACCTATTCTTCCAATTCTCCATTCAGGAATGCAAACTTAACATCCATCTAGTATACCTTGAAATCTTTGTGAGTAGAAAATGCCAAAACATCTAAATGAATTCCATTCTTACCACTGAAGCAAATATCTCAAATTCTATTCCTTCAACCTATGAATAACCTTTGCACACAAGACTTTTTTTTCCTTATTACACCATCTTCACTCAACTTATTCTTCAATACCCATTTTGTACTAATTACTTTCTTGTTTACCGGTCTAGGAACCAATTCCCATGTCTGATTTTTCTCTATCTATTGTAATTCCTCTTTCATGGCTCTAACCTAATTTTCATTGTTTCATGCTTCACACACTATTTTAGGTTCTATCTTGGAAAGTAGACATAAATTTACCTCAACCTTGACCATTTTACTTCTTGTTGCTACACCTTCACCTTTGTCTGCAATTATCTGTTCTTTTGGATGATTTTTCTGTACATATTTTGGAGTCTTAAGAGTAGGTTCCAGAGTCTCCTCTTCTTCATTTTTTATTCTTCTTCCCTATCCTTCTATTTCCCTTGTCCACAAATAGGTTCATCTGGTCCATTTTTACTTATTTCAATTGGACTATGCATAGTTTCATCATCTTTCTCAATCTTTTATTGTAGCATCTGTATGCTTTGCTTTTGGTTGCATATCCAAGAAAAATACCTTCATCACATCTTGCATCAAACTTTCCTAGATTCTCATCATCTCTTTTGATATAAAATTTGCTTCCAAACACCTTAAAGTACATATGAATTTTATGATACCACGGTTCATAAGGAGTATTTGTGTTGTTCCCTTTGATTTGAACTTTGTTAAGAATTTAGATAGTAGTGTGAATTGCTTCTCTCCAGTTTACCTAAAGAAAATTTTCCTCACTCATCATAGTCCTTGCTGCTTCTTGAACTATTTGATTCTTCCTCTCAACAACTGCATTCTATTGAGGAGTTCTAGGAGTAGAAAGATGCCTCTTTATACCATTCTCTTCACAAAACATATTAAACTCATTGGAGGTGAATTATCCACCTCTGTTAGACCTTAAAAAATTTATTTTCAGATTCATTTCATTCTCTGCGATAGGTTTGAACACTTTGAATCTATGTAGAGCTTGATTTTTCTCCCTAAGAAAAGTATCCCATGTCATTCCAGAGTAATCATCAATGAAAATCATAAAATATCTGTCACCATTAAGAATTCTTGTTCTTGTAGGACCACAGAGGTCTATATGAATCAATTCCAACATTCTAGTAGATGATTGTTCTTTCCCTTTAAAGAAGCAACTTGTTTGTTTTCCCAACTGACAACTTCTACAAACAACATAGGTAAGCTTTGTGATTTTTGGTAGATCCCAAACAACTTATCTTGAACTAATCTTGATTAGGTTGTCAAAGTTTACATGTCCCATCCTTCAGTGCATGATTAGTAGACACTGATTTATTCTCTAAGGCTAGAATAATGTTTCCATCAACACCCTTAAGCTGATAAATGTTTCCATATGTTCTTTTTCCTCTAGCTACCACTGCTCCAGACTCTTTTCTGATCTCACAAGTATTATCCTAACACACAAGCTTAAATCCTTTACTACACATTTTTCCAACACTCAATACGTTATGCCTTAAGCCCTTAACATAATAGACATCATTAGTATTGTGTTTTCCATCAAAGCTAATTGTTCCTTTTCCAACAATCTTTGCACTAGAATCATCTCCAAACATGACTATTCCTCCATCATACTTTTCAAGTTTAGTAAACTTAATTTTGTCTTCGACCAAATAATTTGAGCAGCCACTATCAATTACCCAAGAGTATTTGTCTTGTCTAGCATGAAAGGTAGAAACTAGAGTGCTTTCCATCTCTTTCTTCCTATTTTCTAGAGCAGGTTCCCTTGCAAATATTTCATGGTTAGTAGACATTGATTTCTTCTCTAAGGATAGAAACATACATTCATCAAAAATTATAGCATCTTCTCTAACATAATATAATTTCTTAAATTTTTTGTCTTTATTGTCTTTTCCCTTCTTATGTATGGCTCTATTTGGGCATCTTGAAGAATAATGACCAATATTTCCATAGCTAAAACATTTAAAAGGTAACATACCTTTGTACTTATTGGTACCTTTCTTCAGCTTCGTAGTAAAATTTGCTTCCAACTCCTTTGAACCTTCACTATCCAGGTCATCTTCTAACTTTGTTGCTTTGAAGGTTGTTTCTATTTTCTCCTTTTCTTTTCCAAACTTCCTCATTTTAAATGCAATCAATGTGCCAAATAGCTATTCTTTAGTGAATTTATTTTGATCATAAAATTCCTCAATGACTGAGACCTTGTCACTGTAACTCTCTAGTAGGGTCATCAAAATCTTCTCCATTACATATTCATCTATCAAAGTAACACCTTTATTTTTGACTTCATTTACTACAATATCAACCCTCTAAAAGTAGCTTGCAATGTCCTCACCTTCTTCCATTTTCAAGCTCTCATATCTATGCTTAGCTATTAACTTATTTGATAATTTGACTCTATCATTTCCTTCATATACATATTTCAAATTTTCCCAGACTTCATATGAAGTGCATAATGAAATAAATTTTGTCAACTCAGTCTTAAATAAAGCACTATAGATTGCATACTTTTCTCTTTCATTTTCTTCATAGGTAGAAATATCATCTGTAGAAGAAGGACCACTTGTTGGCTCAACATATTTTGTCTCAATAGCTTTCCAAGTCTTGTAACCAAGAGAGATCAAGTAACCTCTCATCTGCACTTTCCAGACACTATAATTGGATCCATCAAACATAGGGATTGTCAATTTGTGTGCCATCAGATCTACCTCAAGTGATTAAGATCTTCTTCAAGGAACCAAATATCTGATACCAATTGTTGAATTGCACAAGACAATTGAGAAGGTGGGGTGAATCAATTGTATCTAATCACATTCACTATGAATCTTAAACAATTCTACACTCACTTTAATTTGTTATTAAGCATAAGCATGAAGTGTAGATAACAGAAAGAAAAAATAAGAAACACCAAATTTACGTGGAAAACCTTATGAGGGAAAAACCATGGTGAGGGTTAACTCACAATATAAGAGTAATTGCAAAACTAGATACAAAGAGGCTCACTGCCAAAGGGCTCATTGCCCAAGTAGGACTCACTATCTAGATAGGACTCACTGTCCAAGTAGGAGGCCATAAACATAGAAAGAAGAATGTTACACAAAGAACATTATCTCAATGCAATAGAAAATCCACCACAACTTCCACACATTCGTAGCCCTGATTAGAGAATCACAGACACCATCAACTCATTGCCTTCAAGAGTCTAACACATTGAAGTTCTCATTGCCTCAAATCACTTTCACACAATATTTTGTATCTACTTCACTTCTCACACTTGTGTCTTACAAACCTTAAAATCTTTCTTTGTATTTATACCATCTTTAATCTTAGAAACTTTCTTCAAGGTCAGCTACACACTCTTTATTTTACATATTCAAATTAGGTCAATGACTCAAAATTCCTATAGTGGATGAGAATGAGAGTGGACCAAACCAATACTTAACTAGGTCCCACAAAGATATGTTGGATCAATCACATGCTTCCTTAATTGATACTTATCCTTCACATAACATGTAAAGACTAGGCCAACCAAACCTAATGATAACACCAATGAACATTGAAGTACACACATTCACAACAAGAGGATAACATGTGG
This sequence comes from Sequoiadendron giganteum, assembly GCA_007115665.2. Taxonomy (NCBI): domain Eukaryota; kingdom Viridiplantae; phylum Streptophyta; class Pinopsida; order Cupressales; family Cupressaceae; genus Sequoiadendron; species Sequoiadendron giganteum. The sequence goes on along the minus strand of CM021106.1, from coordinate 352,490,531 downwards.
ACCACATAAAATGCTTCACCATACACTGTAACACCTCGTAGAAGCCTTCATATTCATTCACAGAAAATGCAACAAATTTCATACACAAAACACTTTCCATCAGTCCATCTGGCCTATACAAACACACATAGTAACTCTGGAACAAGTTTTCCAGAGCACTAAACCATGAACATTTTCTCAGAACATAGATAACACCATTACAATCCTTCCTTCAGATTCACAAGACCTGAAACAAACTAGCAAAGCATTGTCAAGGAGAAACATTTCTCCTAGTCCATAGACAAACAACTTTTCTAGACCAGTCCATAAACCGGTGAACACAACTCTCACTCTTCATCAAACCAAAAGCTATAATCTGGGATATATCACCCAAGGATTCCCATAAACGACAATACAAATCTACACACACATAGGATCAACACAAAATAAATGAAGAGCACATACCAGAGCACACACACAAATCTATATTCACTATTTATTAATTTTCTTAGAAGCACTTGGTAAATTATCATATCAGCACACCTACAACACCATAAATATAGCTCCATGTACTCACAACATCTCTATAGTATCTCAACTATACATGAACCACCTACAATCACATGTTTCCTTTCACTACAATAATTTGTATTGTTTTCACATCAATGACAACATTAATGACACCACCACCATACTCATTCATACTTACAACATTAAATATATCAATGAATAAAAATGTCTAAATAAGTGACCAGATTACAGAAATAAATGACTAAATATATCAGTGAATAAAAATGACTAAATAAGTGACTAGATTACAACAATCAATGACTAAATCAATGACTAAATATACTACCAAATCGATCAATCAAAACAACCAATAAATGACTAAAAATGGTTTAGTCATCAATTTGGTCACATTATAAATGACTGGCAATAAAATAGTAATGGTCATGTGACCATGTTTAGTCAATTATACACAATTTTTAGTAGTTTTTTCAGTCATACATTGTTTTTTCTATACTAGTGCACTTTATTCCTATAATGTTCTTATTATTAGGTATGGGAATCAATTCCCATGTCTGATTATTTTCTATCTATTTCATTTCTTCTTCCATTACCTTCAACCATCCTTCATCTTTTCTTGCATTATTAAAGGTTTTAGGCTCTACCTTTGATAGTAATCCTAAATTCACTTGCTCACTTGATTTTGTAGGCCTTCTCCTAGTCAGCACACCTTCATTATTATCTCCAATGATTTGATCTATTGAATGGTTCCTTTGACCATACTTTTTTGGTGTCTTAGGGGTCCTTTTTATTATTTTTCCTTCTCTTCTCTCTCCTCCTCTTCTTCTTCTTCAAAGTAGGGAGATATTTCAGATCTATAAACCTATTTTTATTGTGGGATCTAATGCAAATCTTCAGCTACTTTAGCATTTATTTTTTCAATCATCTTTCCCAATCTCTTGTTGTAGCATTTTTAGGCCTTACTTCTGATTGAGTAACCAAGAAAGATGCATTCATCACATCTTGAATCAAACTTTCCATTTCTTCATCTCTTCTAATGTATCATTTACTTCCAAAGATCTTGAAGTATCTAATAGTGGGAGGTATTCAATAAAATAGCTCAAAAGGGGTCTTAGTTCTATTGACCCTCAATTCTTCTTTATTAATCAAGTATATAGCAACTTATGAAATGCTCCCTTCCAATACATATTAGTTAGATCTGCATATTTCAAAATTATCCTTGTAGTTTATTGCATAGTCCTATTCTTTCTAGCCACTAACCCATTTTGTTGAGAGGTCCTAGGAGTAGGATAATTTCTCTTAATACCATGATTCTCACAAAAAAATTCAAATTCATTTGAATTAAATTCACCTCCTTTATTATATCTTAAGCATTTGATCTTAGCACTCATTTCACTTTCAACCATTGCTTTGAAAACTTTAAAATTATTAAAATATTTTGATTTTTCTCTTAGAAATGTAACCCAAGATATTCTAGAGTAATTATCAATAAGCAACATGAAATACCTTTCCCCTTATTAAATACTTGTGTTTGTAGGTCCACATAGGTCAATGTGAATCAGATCTAAAGGCATAGTAGAAGAACCCTCCTTTCTTGTAAAACTTTTCCTAGTATTCTTTCTCATTTGACACTCATTGCATAGTGTATATGCAAGGTTAGTTATCTTAGCAATGTCTCTCACTACACGAGTAGAACTGATCTTCACCATATTGTCAAATTTGATTTGTCCCATCCACGTGACATATCAAAAATTTACCAGATTGAGCTAATAAATGGATTCCTCCATTTTCTTCCTTTAGATGATAGACATTTCCATATTTCCCAATACCTTCTGCAACCAATTTTTTAGACTCTTCCTTCTTGATTTAACAACCTTTTGCATGAAATGTGAGGTTATATCCTTTACTACACATTTGAATGACACTGAGGAGATTATGCTTCAATCCTTTGATGAGATCCAGATATGGGATCTCTAACCTTGTTACTCTATTGTTTAACTTAATTAAGTAAAATCATTGCAATTGAAATGTAGAAGTAAAACATGTTTACTCTTTTCAGTTTGAAAAAAATATATAGATGATTTGGTACAACTTTATGAAAAAAGCTATGTAGAAGCATATTCCATTTTTAAATAAAAAATTGTATCTCATTTCACTTGTGTTGTTAGTTATCAACTATTTAGTGAATAATTTATGGTAATTCTTTTTAAGAAGGAGATAAGTGTTACATATGGCATCAACATTGTCAGGTTCAACACTTGGACCTATGAGCTCATCATGTAAGCTTCCTCAAACATTATTAGTGGCTAATGTTTGAAATGTTCTTAGGCCAAAGTTTTGGAGAGAGAAGAATAAGGAAAAGAACAAGGAATTCAATTCTTCAAAATTTATCTAACCCTAGGATTAAGAAAGACTATTTCTTGAAAGTAAAAATCCTTATCAATGTTAGCTATATGGGAGGTTTTCGGAAGGTTGAATCTATAATTATGGCTGGCACACTTAAGTGTATCGGGCTAGAGAATAATTAGTGGGATATAGCAACTATGAATGGCAATGTTTGTATCTCTGAGGTCAACCAATCAAACCATCAATTCATAAGGAGAATCCCTTTGGTTGGGATTCACTTGTGAGTAGTAGGAAGAATATGGATGAGTACCTTTGAGTACACCCACATTCCTAAAATCTTTTAGTTGACTCCAATGATGAGGAAGACCTTGAGGAGATTTTCATCTTCTAATAGTGACTTGTAGTCATGAGATGTTAGAATTTTAAAATAATTAAGGATGATGTGTAATCTACCTATATTATTATAAATGAATATGTATAAATTAATGCAAAAATTTGGGAAACAAAATAAATCTGATAAAATGAAAAATTAAAGAGTAGGAAACCAAGTTTTTCAAACTAGACCCAATTCTAAATGAAGCTAGGAGGAAAAAGAGCTCAAGTAGAGCAATGTTAGGTTGAACTTAGAATTGAGTTACCAAGATTTTTAGCTAATGCAAACTTTTTTATATCCCTTAAGTCCATATGGTAATTTTTCGAAGGTGGGTGAATGTTTAGATGACTTGATGTGGTAAGATTCCCTTAAACTCCAAGTAGTGGGAGGTGGTGAAATCATGGATTGGGAAGGATCAAATGTGGAAACTACCCATTTCCTTGAAATCTTTGAAAATTTATTTCTAGATGAATTACCTAGAATACAATCCAAATAGTCTTAAATACTTTGTCAATATAATTCCAAGATTTGAACTTATATTCAAGATCATTACAAGATGATAAAAATATAGTTGTTGGAGTTGGAAGGGTCAAACTAATGTCAAGAGACATTTGAACAAAATTGTTTTTAAAAATAAGGTGAACTTTGGCATTAATATCCAAAGTGGTTGATACAGAGGGTCGATTTGTGATCATCACCAATGCCTCAGGAGAGGAGATAAGTGGTGTAAATTTTATAACAAGGATAGGATATCACCTATGAGTTTTAAAAACTAAAGACTTATGAGAAAGACTATGCTCCATTGGGTCTTGAACAAAAAACAATTTTTCATGCTTGTAAATGTAGAAACATTAAATGCTAGGGAAACCATCAATTTATGTTAGACCTTCAAGGTTTTAGATACTTTTGTATTCTATTATATTGAAATGCTTGCCAGTGAAGATCGTTAGAGCTAACATCTAACCACAATATCAAGATCAGTTACATTAAGGGAAAGGAAAGATGAGTTGTGGATGCCCTAATTCAAAGGAGCCATAACCCCTTGATGGTCTCTATTCAAACAATTGTAAAAAAAAAAGTTGCAAAAGTCCAAAGAGACGAATTCTATGAGAAAGTCAAGGTTGTTCTTAGGGAAAATCCACAAGAACCAAGGTATAATGAGATTAATTTTGATCTAGATAAACTATTGAGATTTTAAGAATTAATATATGTGTTGAACCCAAAAGAGTTAAGGAACAAGGTGTTGCAAGAGGTTCACTCTGAACTCTTTTTGAGAAGTCTTGGTGTAACAAAAAAATGGGCTAACGTAAAGCCACTATATTTCTAGCAAGGAATAAAGAGAGCCACTACAAGATATGTAGTAGAAGGTCTAAATTATTATATGGTGGAAGTGAAACAATATCACCTAGTAGGATTTTATACCTATAGACACTTAAATAAAGCTGATTGATATTATGCATCTGATTCTGATTAATTAACACCATGTCTTCCTAAATAACTTCAGACTAACCAATTAATTAAATAATTAGTATTATTTAGTTAAATTCATCAAATTATACTATTAATCAAATAATTAAATTTATTATATTAATTCACCTTTCTTCTAACTAATGTTCATCATATTTAATTAAATCAAGTCATTTAATTAAATCCCCCCAAATCCTCTCATTTGATTAAATAAATCAAAATATTTAAATAAAATGTCACAATCCCCTAACTCATTCAAATCAATTTATTTTGAATTAACTAATCCTAAACCACTTTCTAAGCATCATTAAAAAATCCTCCATATTTTAACTCTTCAAGGGTTAAATCAACCCATGGTCAACTAGCAAGGTTGTACATGAAAATAATTTCTTTTAATTATCTAATTCCTCTATTTATCCTCACAAGGGCATATTCCTAAGAATATTCCTCTGAACTACTTCCTCATTCAATTTCCCTCCAAAGGTTTTAAATAAACTTAAACATTCATTAACTCCTCTTACAAATCATTTAATTCTTCTTACATCCTCTCACATCCTCAACCATATTCATTTAATTCTTCTTACAACCTTTCAAATCCTCAACCATTCTCATTTACTCCTCTTACATCTCCTTACTCTTCACATTCCCTAAAATGTGTTCCATCCTCATCCAATGGAATTGTGACAAGCGTCACATTCCTATTGGTTCTTATTTTATCCCACATTCACCAATTTATCTCAATATTCAACCCTTCAACCCTATTTATAGATGACTTCTCTATGAAGAAATCATCCACAAGATGAAGCATTCTTACTATAGGCATTTTTACTCATAGCATTCATCACTTTCATATCAGTTTGAACATATTTTCATCACTTACCATCAACTTCATACTTGGAGTCACTACATCATTGGATCTTATCAAATGGATTTGGAAAGGGCTCCTTTCCACATCAAAGGATAACCAATCCCCCTATGGGATGAAGGTTTAGCTACTTTAAGTTGATTGCATGTTGTCTTTGGTTTGTTTATTCTCGTATTTTCATGTTTTCTTCTTGATTTAGCTAATAATCTCATAGGTAATGCTTGATTTTTGTTTCTAACATGATTAGCTAGTGTTTGTTGGTCTTCTGTTAGAGAATTTCAGATTTGGTGTTCACATTTTGGTGCTCGAAGGAGGCCTTGGATGTACCCCTATGAAGCTAACCATACTTGGCAAAGGTGCTTCTATTAAAATGGCCAAAGCTTCCCCGTCAATACCCGTATTGCTTAGTTTTCTCTTCGAGGATCCCCTCTCCGAATTACCCATGATGCTATTTGAGGAATCCTCTATGTTTATGATCACCACCATGTCTTTTGAGTCAAATACCCAAGCCACTGAATTAAAACTCATTTATCCCCAAATCATAGACTATGACCAATGAGGACCATTGATCTTAGATATGTTCAAAAATGATGAGGCTCTCTTATAACTCATGGGACTAAGGGATACTCTACCGTATGGAGATCATAAAGAGATATTCGACATTGAGTTTGACACACATGCATACTACATGGAAATGATTGAATCTCTTAGTTAGAAAATAGAAAATCTAAGAGTAATGTCTAGGTATCTAAGTGAAAACCACACTGTGGCACCTTTTTGACCCAAAAATAGTAAAAACAAAGGATGTATCCAATAGTGAAAACCTCTCTGAGGTGCCAAAGGATGAGGGATTCAATCTTCCCCTTAGTGCTATCCATCAGGAAAAATTAGTGGTACTGGTAGAAAAATGCAACCCAGTGAACTTGGGAATCGGAGAAATCCCATATATCACTTTCTATGTTGAGTCACTTTTGACCAAAGAATAAGAAAAACTAGCCACATTTCTAAAAGAAAGGAAAGTGAATTTTGCATGGACATACACTGACATGTCAATCCTTGATCTACAGGTAGTAGTTAATCATCTAGTAGTCTATCTAGATGAAAAACCTATAAGATATAAATTGAGAAAGATGCATCCAAAGATCGCCTTATTGGTCAAACTTGAGTTGCAGAAACTCCTTGATGTTGGATTCATACGACCTATTGATTATCCTGAATGGGTTTCCAACCTTGTACCTATTTCCAAGCCCACTAGGGGCATCTGAATCTGCACTGACTTCAAGGACCTAAACAAATCATTCCCTAAGGATGATTTCCCTCTTCCTAACAAAGACATGATTGTAGATTTGATCACAGGGCATGAAATGCTATCATTGATGGATGAGTTTTTAGGATACAACCAGATTATGATAACAAAAGATGACTAACATAAGACAACCTTCACCTATCCATGGGTGACCTATTATTGGAACATGATGCCATTTGGGTTGAAGAATGTTAGAGCTACATACCAAATGGCTGTGACTCTGATTTTTCATGAAAATATCCATAAATCTATAGAGGACAATGTGGATGACATACTAGCCAAATCAAGAAAGCATCAATACCACATATCAATGTCGGTCCAATCTTTGATAGACTGGAAGCATATAAGGTACAAATCAATCCTAAGAAATGTGTCTTTGGTGTCACATTAGGAAAGCTCCTAGGATATATTATATCAATGAGGGGAATCGAGATAGACCCTACTAAATTCAAAGCAATCCTTGAAATGGAAGCACCCTGAAAACTAAAACAATTGAGGGGTCTATAGGGAAGGCTTCAATCAATTCATAGATTCATAACATAGTTAGCAGATAAAACCATCACATATTTGCATCTACTCCACAAGGAGGTAGAATACAAATGGGATGTGAAATGTGATCAGGAATTCAATAAAATCAAAGAATACTTCCTACACTACCAGTCCTCATGCTACCAATTCAAAACAATCCATTGATCCTTTAGATATCAACTATGGAAACAACACTTGGGGCTCTCCTAGCTCAGCATGATGAAACAAGGAAGGAAAGAGCCATTTACTATATCAGTAGAACCTTGGTGGGACATGAGCTAAACTACATGTTCATTGAGAAGGCTTGCCTTGTAGTAGTGTTTTCCTCATAAAAATTTAGGCACTACATGTTGGCTCATTAAACAAAGCTCATCACTAAGATTGACCCCCTAAAGTATCTACTTTCTAAAGAAATTCTCACAGGATGAATGACTAAGTGGGTCATGATCTTAACAAAATACAACATTGACTATGTGGAATGGAAAGCCATCAAGGGATAGGTAATTGTAGATCAACTAGCTGAAGTACCTATATATGCTAAGAACCCACTAGTATCAAGGTTTCTAAATGAGTCCATTTTCAACCTTAAAGCAATAGATCATTGGAAGGTATATTTAAATGGATCAAACACACAACATGGGGCAAGAGAAGGAATCCTCTTTATCACATCATAAGGGGATTGTATCCCAAAATCATATAGGTTATCTTTCCCTTGCACCAATAATATTGTAGAGTACAAGGCTCTTGTCATAGGACTTCAGATTGTAGTGCAATGGAAAATCATGGCACTCAAGGTCTATGGGGACTCACAATTGATTATAAACCAATTCAATGATTGATATCAAACTAAGGATGACAAACTTACCTCATACAAGAAGCTGGTGGAAGATCTCAAGGAATTCTTCATCGACATATCATTTGAGTAGACACCAAGGGTAAATAAAAAAGCAATTGATGCTATGGCTACAATCGGATAATTGCTGCATATCCCATGAAACGTCCATAAACATGAATTCCTTGTAGAGAAGATTCTCATACCAGCTTTCAAGGTATCATATTCTAAATTCATGTGTGAAATCATTGGTCTCAGTGATCCCTGGTACCATGACATATTCACCTACCTAAAAATAGGAATCCTCCCTATCGACATCCCTTGGTACCATACCCTACCATCAGATCTACAATCATGTCTTGGTACCATGACATAATCCTATATGTTTCTTGTGTCAAATTCCATTGCACTAAATACCACACCATCCTAGTTGTCTATACCTTGATGCATCATATCTATGTGTATTATCAAACATAAGGAAAGTAATGATCTTTACATCCCCAATCACTAATAAGAAACAAATCATCATCACTCATCATCCTATATATTAAAGTCTCAATGACTCATAGACTTGTTGGAATTTTTCATCTTGTCAAAACTAAGGGTTGATCCCTCTCTTTCTTCTATCTTCCTCACATACTAGCCTAGTATCATGAAATTCAAAAAAAATCTATCTGCATTCATCCCACATCCACAAATCATTAGCATCTTGCATACGTATCATCATAATAGAAAAAAATTCATCCATACATTGCATTATCATTTAGGATATCAACATAATATAGATTTTTTATTCTAAAGCATCTCATAACAACACATTTGCATTATCTTCCATGGCACAACCATATAAGCATCCTAAAAACATCACATTTTGCATCATCATATACCACATGGAAAAGATACTGAAAAAGAAATAAACATACCAATTATCTTGCATCTATCTCACATGCACTATCATCAACATAATATAGATTTGTCATCCTAAGCCTCTCATAACATCATAACCATCCATTGCATAAAAGTAAATCCATAAAAAATCCATCATACATTTCGTATGCATTCATATCATGCATTGATAACATCACATGCATCGCATCATAAAAACATTAAAATGAATCCATCCATATCATGTACATCCATACATCCATAACACCTAAGAAAAATAAATAAAATCACATCAAATCCATCTCATATATATATATAAAAAGTTGAATGTCATGATATAATCGGAATCAGATCTATAATGTCATCATATGGAATATACAAGAGGATAATAAAAACTCAACCAATGAATGTATATACATCATAAATCAGGTTGTACATAAAAACAAAAGTGTTTGAACACTATTGGTGCCCTGAGCTCTCCTTTCTCTATCAGTCACTATGGTGAGTGCCTCAGCTCTAATGGTGGGACCTTGATAGTCTACTTGATGACCCTTGTGACCTACTAGGTGCAATCTGGCTAATGTGGGAGAAATCTGGCTCTCGGTGCTACTGGGGAAAATATTTTTAATATAATAGCTTGTAATATGAGGCCTCCTACATGGCTTTCCCCTACATCTCTATGGGAACTATGGCATGTCCCTGCGATTGCTGAGTTGTTGCCTCCAACAATGTATGGAAGAAAGTTCTAAACTTAAATAAGCTAGGAAAGCTAGAAGATAAGATTGGACTTGGTCCATAAATTCTAACAGAGATGGAAAATAGGCCATGTTTGATTAATAAAAGGCAAGAAAAAACCAATGTTAGAAAAAATAAGCTATGTTGATGTTAAAATAATGTTAAAACAATTATCAATAAGAGAAAGAGTTCTCAAATCACACAAGCTCCACTTGCATATTAGCAAGCTCACTTAGTGCAAGGTCCAGTGGGACCAGAATGTAGAGGAAATTGATATGAAAGAAAATTATAATGATATTAAATAGAAATTTCTCCCCATCCTTGCATGTTTATTAAAAAATAGAAATTGAAACTTTTTCAACTATTGATTATATGTTATGATACTTTACATCATTGGGGACAATGACTCTTAAGGGGGAATGTATATTACACCCCACCCTAGATTCCTAAATTAATTTTCACGTTATGGTAATTATTATAATGAATCATGAGATTGTGAAACCTCGAAAGTTACATATTATTATGGATTTGTGTAATGTTATATTATTTCATTCAAAAGGAATTTTGATGGCTATTTTATGATATGAATATGATGAAATACTATGAGGTAATTGTATTTTATTTGAAGCAATTGTTAATGAGAATGAAATTATATGATCATGATGTAATGGTTCTGACTAACTACCATTTTTTTTCCTAAATGGAAATGCAGGAATGATTTGCGCACCTCCAAAGAGAGAGATTCGTATTATCACCTAGGAGAAGGGTAAAGGAATGAATCCTCTAGAAATTTCATCTGAGCTTTGTGTTAGTCAATAATTTCTCTGTAAACTTAAAAGTGTCTAGGGATGTCTTTAGCATGCTTGGAGGTAAGTCAATCTAAGGAAGTTGATTCATGTTCATCCATTGTGTTTGGTGTGGCTATTTTGGGTTTAATAACTCTCTTTTTTTATGTATATAAGTGAATATATATATATATATGAATATCTATATATTTGTGTGTGAGAATTCATAAGCATAGATTTATTATGATGGAAAATGGCATATGTATATGTATATTCATAAATTTATTGAGAAATGCACTATAAACTCTAGTACTTCATGATTATCAATACTACATTGCATGGGAATGTTGATCAATTTGATCATCATTGAGTTTATAATGGTGTGGTGAATACGCCAGTGCAATGATGTAACAATCAAAATCGTTAATGATGCATATGATATTATTATTTTTTGAATGATTATTATTTTAATATATGTTATAAAAATTAAAATGGATGTATAAGCCATGAGTTTTACTCTATGGGATTACCTTTTATTAAAAGAGGAGCAAAATTGTATTTGAGTTGCTCAACTCAATAATGAGGATCTCAATGAAATATTTGTGGTGGCATATATAAGTAATATAGTTTAAAATGCCAACATAAGCCATATTGGCCATGACTTAATATTATGAAGTTGGCAGAAGTTTTATTATATTTGAAATGTTTATGAAAGCCCTTAAAGGCCATATTAGATGTTCGACCAAAGGTGACACATGTTTAAGCTTTGATAAATTTAAGGAATTTCCATGTTTAAACCATGGATATCACTACATGAACTTGGAGGAGTAAAACGATTTGATAAAAAAAATTCTATACCATTTATTACTAAATCTATATCATGTTAATTTTAGAAGTGTTATGGATTTATAAGATGAAACTAGTTTTGGTAGCTATAGACACCAAAATTATCATGATTGATATCATGCACTCGATCCTGATCCACTAACATCACTTCTTCCTAAATCACCTCTTTACTAACTAGTTAATTAAACAATCCTTATTTAATTAATTAATCATAATTTTTCTTTTAATTAAATAAACCATCTTATTTGATTAAATCATTTTATTTTTTAATTAAATAAATTATTTTATTTAATTAACTCTAATATTCCTCTTTGATTAAATAAATAAATTTTATTTAATCCTAATGTTCCTCTTTTAATTAAATAATTCAATTTATTTGGTTAAATCATATTCCCTCTTTTAATTGAATAAATTAACCCTTATTTGATTAAATATAACATCACCCCTTTTAATTAAACAAATCAAACTTTATTTAATTAAATCTAATCCCTCTCATTTTGATTTAAATAAATCCAAAAATCTAAGTCAAAATGTTAAATCAAACTAATCTCCACTTCAGCTAATTAAATCCTAATTAACTCTAACTCTAATACATCAAATCCTCTATATTTTACAACTTGCATACGTAAATCGATTTCATTAATTTATAAATTCTCCTAGTTTCATTCAAAAAGGAAGCTTGTTGAAATATTCTTCCAATTTGAAATCTCCCCCCAAAAGGATTTTTCCTCCAACATGACACTAACTCCTCTTACAAGTCCTTTTTCTTGAGCCAAGTTGCATTAACTCTTCTTCCACAAGAAATCTTTCAAATTTTAAATTTCCACCTAATGGCATTTATTTGTACATTCACCAAAATATGTTCATTCCTCCTCCACTAGCATGTTGACAAGTGACACCTTTCCATTGGCCCATGTTTAGTCCCATATTCATCCCATTTGCTCATTTATCCATCATTCTCTCTTATAAATAGAGAGCTCCTCTATTGATTTTGGATCCACAATTTTATGCAAGGTTATTATCTATAGATTTTATGCAAGTTCATGCATTTTCATCTAAGTTTTCATAGTATTTCATCCATCTTAGCTAGGTTATGGACAAATTTTGATCAAGGAGCATCATTATCAATAATCTTCATCAAATATTTGCAAGGAATTGGGAAAGGGTTATTTTCCACATCAAAATAACACCAATTCCCCCATGGGATGTTGGGTTTGAGTGTTTTTGAGCAAGATTTAAGCTTTATTTGATTAGTTTCATGTTATTTCTTATTCTTTTACATTTGAATGAATCTTATGGGGAATGTTTTTTTTAGATTTTTTATGGACTAACATTGTGTTGTTTGATGATGTTTAAATAGGTCTAAAGCAACCATTCATATTTTGGTGCTAGAAGGAGGGTGAATCTCAAGAAATTAACACATTTTTTTTTACAAAATCCGTAGTTTTTTATAAATTTTTCTATCTACAGGAAGGAATGATGTTGTAAAAGACAAACAGTGACACTATCAGTCCAACATTGCTATATAGAGATGCTGCATCCGCTTCAAGATCTGACACTAAAACCATTTTCCACCTGGACTGGTCTATTAAACTCCAAAGAGAAACACTAGGTGAAACAATGATGCATTTGCAGTCTTTGTTTTTTCATAGAGCGATGCTGACTTCACTAAAGCACCACTGGATCACTCCAAATTGTGACACATTTTCAAATTGTGACACTTGGGTTAAGGTGATCACGGAAGGAAGGAGGAAACAAGGAGAGTTTATAATGACATTCTCACATGATTGTAACAAGTGTTTTTAAACACTTTGGGAGCAATTATAATCCCGTTTTAAAGATTTTGTTGTCTTCAAGCTTCTAGGTTTCAAATAATTTTTATTTGGGTTTTAAAAATAACAAGAAAAGGTTAAAAAGAACCTTAGGAACTTACTATAGTTGGTTTTGTACTTAACAATTGAACAAGAAAACTTCACACTTCATCTTGGTGCTATTAAAAAGAATCCACTATTGTTTTTGAGGTTTAAAATGAACATGTGTCCTTTGTGCTTTGTAATCTCTTTAACAAATTAATATCATTTAAAAGACATATGCACTTCTCTTGCGCTTCATAGTGATCTTGAAAATCAAGAGTCTTCTGGTGATATTAAGTTGAATAAAAGATTGCCTCCACACTTCAATTTGGGTTTCGTAAAATTGAACAAACCTTGCTAGTGTGAGTTAGGTATATCGCATGTGTTCTCTCTTTGTTCACACAAACAAAGATTGATTGAACTACAGATTTGATTTCTCACTATTGTTGACCTTTAAAGGGCTTGTCTAGTGGGAAAAAGTAATCACGCTAGGGAATGACCCAACCAGGAGCATGTTAAAGCCAAGTGACTTCCACCTGGTATATAAGTGTGGGTACTTGAGGAAAGTTCAAGTATCATGAGGAATGTTCCAAAAAAAAGTGCAGCAATGGTATCTTTCCATATGGATGATCCCCCATGAATAGAATGCCTATACTAGAACCTTTTTTATAGTAAGCCAAATCCCTATCTATTTGTTGGTGCAAGAACGGTCATTCTAAAGCCATCCCATGTACTTGTGGTTCAAAGTAGAGATGAAATTTTTTTCATGGGAGATTCATGAGAACTAAATCTTGGCTTACCCGAGAAGTGTGTGCCATGGAGGAGAGCTAGTGTGGTCAAGCTTCTAGTCATCCACTTTGAGTAAGCATGGCTAGATTTATCCAAGTGGGAAATCAACAAATATTGTCTCTTTTTATCCTAGGGTTCTGCATTGATTTGAATCAAAAACACTTTGCTTGGATCTAAAACATTAGAAAACAAACCGTATATACCTAAAATTGGTCTGGAGAATCTAATTAATTGAATACAAATTATTTGATTAATTATCCTAAATTCCTCTACTATTGAATAAATAGAAATATTTATTCAATATAGTTCATGTTCACATTCACATTTTAATTCATACAATTCTTCTGTTATCTCATCTTAATTAAATAAACAAAATTAAATACTTTGTTTGATTTAATTATTATTTCCCTATTTTATTCTATCACATCAATCTTAAATTAATTAAATAAAGATTAAACACTTTATTGATTAATTACCATATTCTTCTATTTTAATTTAATAAACAACTTGTATAGTTTGTTTTAAAAATTATTTATCCCTCTTTTGCTAATTTAAATAAATCAAAATATTTAAATAAAGGCATACAAAATATTTCTCTATATTTCCTCAAAATCAAATTAGATATCCTATGTCTAATTTATGTCAAAATATGTCAAAAGTAATGCCTTGAAACTTCACGAGAATATTTGGAGACAAATTGGAGACAAATTGCAAATTCATCTCTCAATCCTCTTCCATCAATCCTTCCTCTTCTCTTGCCTGGTGTTTTCATGGGTAGAGACAATCCCCAAAATCTTCTCAATCTCCTCCATCTCTCACCATTCAATCCTCCAGATTGAATCCAAGCCTCTCTTTGCTATCCCTATGCATTTCTGCTACTGGGAAATCTATAAATAAAGCTTCATTCAACCAAGAAAGGATCCAAATTATCAAAGCTTATGCACTCTTACTTTGTAGGAATTCAAGCATCAATCATTCAACATCCAACAATTCAAGCATCTAGCATTTGAGATTTCATATCATGGTTGCCTCCTGTAGCTTCATCCATAGTTTTTCATGCCAAATCATGTTACAATAGTTTATTTTATCATTTAGCATTATCATATAGCTTCACATCATTGCATCAACATTATTTCATTCTTTAGATTGTCATTTTAACAGTTATAGTGTTATTTAAATCTGAGAGCGCAATAGCTTAATAAATCTTTGAAGATAGGAGATAATGAGACACTTTTAGTAGATTATTTTCTTAATCTTTGATACTATGTTTCATTAAGAAGTATTTTATTCTAGTTTTACTTATTCATACTTACGATTTGGTGCCCACCGTGGGGCATTAACCCCATATTTTTATCAATTTTTTTGAAAAGTGTCACGCAGGTTCCCGGCGTGTTCTATTTCAGCGCTTCCTTCAAAAACTATAGCGCTTCCATCAAAAACTATAGCGCATCCATGGAAAACTATGGTGCTTCCATGCTCTGTTTTGGCTCTTCTATGAAACTATAGTGCATCCGTTAAAAATTTTAGCGCTTCTACTATAGCGCTGGGTAAAAGCACAAAGTTGTGTCACACTTTATAAAAGAAATGACCAATGTTGATCCAACTTTTAAACTTGAATCACTAAAAAGTAGCATATCTGTTTTTAATTTTTAAATGATGTAAACTAGTTAAATATGTATTTTTTAGTATATTTTATGTTTTTATTTTTTATAAGAAATTAAAAATATATTTTAAACTAGTTTTTCATAAATTAACACTATAATTTAGTTGCTAATAAAATGCTGAAAAATGAAGTTGCATGGGACGTCAAATTTTTTATAGTAAATTTTATTCTTTTTCTTTCAAATTTTTTGTGTGTATTTATAACTTGAAACTATAGTTCATGGATATATTTTTTTCCAATTTTGATAAATATATAGTTTTATATACATACTAAAATGTGCGTGAATAAGAAACAACTATTTCCATCGGACGTCAACATTCATATTAAATATTTATCTAAAATGGAAAAAAAATTATACGATCTTGAAATAGATTCTTTTATCTAGTGTATCATATTTTTTTCAATTTTTTTTAATAAGTTTTACTATTTTTCCTTGGCATGGTAATCAACCTAATATTTTTTGCTGATAACCTACTTTTAGTATTAACAAAAATTAAAATATAAATAATAATTAAACTATTGAAATAAATATATATTTGAAACTACACTTATGGATCTACAAAAGGGTATTTTTAAATTTTAAAAAAAATGTTATTTACATGAGGAGGAGTTATTAGAACTTCAAGTTTTTCAAATAATTTTTTTTTTTGGTAAATTGGACTCAAAGTGGTGCTCCATATATTTTTAGCCAACAATTTTAGATGAATAAATTGTGGAAGTGTCTAACTTAGCTAGAATGAATCTTACTAGGTCATATGTTTGACCAAAATTGATTTTTAGTTAGAAATACTTAAATTCAGTTGTGCTGATATGTTGGCTGAAAGTGTGACACAATTTTGTACTTTTACCCCGCTTCCATGAACTATTTCGGTGCATCGGTTACCCATCTCCAATATAGTTGTTTTAGCACTTCCGTGAACAACTTTGGTGCTTCGGATCTCTATTTCAGCGCTTTCATTTTAGCGCATCTGTGAAAAAATATAGCATTTTCATTGACTATTTTAGCACTTCTGTAATTTTTATCTGGATCTGATGCAACCGTGGCCAAAATTTCATTTTGATACATTTGGACTAAAATGAACCAATCCTAGGATAATCATTTGCTTTAAAATTTATCAATCCTAGGGTAGCCATTTTGGTTTAAAATTTATCAATCCTAGGGTAGCCATCACACTTTTTCTATATCAGTTAAAATGGACACGATGATTTTTGTGAAGCAAAATCTTCACATAGATTAGAAAAATTTGTATTTTAGGCTTGAAACGAATCATTTATCTGTTGTTCTTGTGTGGTGAGTAGGCTTATGCTCTCCCCTTAATTGGGTGATCAAAAGTGCCAGACTCATCCTTTATTTTCATGCAAATTTACGCTTTTGTTAAAACCTTTATAAGGCCTACCGTAGTGGGAAAAAGTACTCACCCTACAGGAACAACCTAAGTGGGAATGCCTAAAGCCAAGGATTCCAACCCACTCTAATCAAAATGCAAGTTGTTGATGAAAGTCCAACTTGACGGTAGTGTGCAAGATAACCATCCCCAAAATATTTGTTCTAAAGATTGGGAGGTCTCCTGAGGGAGTTTATCAATTGCCGCACCGCATAGAAACCCTATCTAAAAACCATAGCATAGTATCTAGCTGATTCAGTAACCATACATTGTAATACTCACGGTGCAAGGGGAGGGAAGAATCTACCCCCAAGACATTCACCATATAATTGCCAAGGACCGTTTTCTCAGAGGATGAGAAATCCAACTTTGAGTACGCACCTAGAAACGACAAAAATATGGGCACCCTCTAGGGGCTGACACGGTTGTGTGAGATAATGCAATTTTAAGATGTGGGCTATTGAGTATAATGATGACTTTTTTGACCTTAAGAGTGATTCTGTTTGAAGTATATATTTGTCAAAAAAAACCAGTGAAAATCAATAAGGACCATTCATGGTTCTTGAATATACACTATATGTTAAGATTCTAAAACAATTATTCTACAATTTGCTTGCTATGTTTTCAAAAAGTCATTAAAAAATAGATAAAAGATCATCCAAAAAACTGCAAATCAAATTAGGGTAGAAAAATTCATGATTTGAGAGTGGAAATCAACCAAGTTTGTCAAGAAAACCATCAAATTCAAGAAACCGAAGAGACCACTTGGTTACCAAAATATTTTAAGAAGGTGTTTCTTATATCAAAGTCAAAAAAATTTGTTACAACACAGAACCTTCATTCATAGGTATCATGATTTTTCTAGAGGTCATACTCTTGATTATGCAGTAGAACCTCTTTATTCATGAGCTTTCTTCCAAAGGAGAGCCCTCAAACAATATCACAATCATAGTCAATGCATACATCAGTCCTACATCCCACAACCGATGATAGAATACGCCACAAGGCCAAGTCAAATTTTGCAATAAGGAGTCTTAAACATCAACCCTTTGTTTTAGTGCTCTGGAAATCTGTTTCAATGCTTTGGAACTCTGTTTTAGCGCTTTCATAAAATAGTGCTTCCAAGCATTGTTTTAGCACTTATGATCACTGTTTTAGCGCTTCCAAACAATAGCACTTCCAAGCATTGTTTTAGAGCTTTCAATCATTGTTATAGTGCTTCCACAAAATAGCGCTTATGAGCACTATTTTCACGCTTTCGAGCACTATTTTAGCGTATCCATAAAGATAGTGCTTCCATCATCTGTTTCAACACTTTTAAACTCTGTTTTAGTGCTTCCAAGACCTATTTTAGCGCCCTTGAACTCTGTTTTAGCGCTTTAAAAATAGAGAGTTCCAAATCATATCAGTCAGTTTGTCTATCATCTAAACACGATTTTTTATCAAAATAAAAGTACCTTTTTAATAGAGTCATTGTCTAGAAACAAAAATCACATAGGTTCCTACAAGTTTCCAATATTTTCAACTAAAACGTAGATCTTGCAAATCATAAAGTGTCAAATCAAAACAAAATCTTGATTATTATGCTAAAGTTTCATCATCAAGATATTATCATCCTATTATCACGAAACAAGGCATAGTAATCAAATTTTTAACCTAGTCTTATCAATAAGATATATCATCTTATTTGACTTTGTTAAAAATTCACTTGACATTTTTCAACATAGAAGATCATAGTTTGGTAGAAAGATCAAAACACTTGTATGCCAATCTTCACTAGGTTACAAAAATAGAGGCTCTTAGACAAGGAACTTGGAACATCAAATACAATGGCAGAAGAAAATCCCTAGAATAGTCTACATCAAAGTGACAAAAATGAAATAACTCTAGAAGACATCCAAACAACCCAACAGGATCCAAAATTCCATAAATTCATGGGAAATACCTCTTAATGTTGGCTGAATCAGGTGCTAAGCTTCCCAAAGACTTTGACGTAAATCACCTAAGAGAAGCACCTGGAACAAATGAAACCAAAATACCACAACACACACAACATATAGATCCAGTTATTGCCTTAACATCCCAAATGAAAATCTTACAACAACAAATACAAGACATGACAAAAGGAAACACCAAAAGGTATGCAATACAGGAAATTTGTCCTTATCCTTTTGACTCAATAGGCGACATGATACCTTTTCCTCGACACTGTGAATTCCCCAAGTATGACAAATACAATGGAAAGATAGATCCGATCAATCATATCCGCGAATTCAAAACCATGAGCCTAGAGTTTTCTCAAGAGGAAAACTACTTGATGAGATTATTCCCAAGAAGCTTGGGAGGTTCGTGTATGGAATGGTTTTCCAAATTACAACTAGGAATAAGGACTTTTGAAGAACTTGTCAACAGGTTCATATCCCAATATTCCTTTAACATCCAACACGATGTCACGATAAAGGATCTATATAACATGAAACAAAACAAAGGGGAGACATTCTTGTCCTTTCTACAAAGATGGCGATGACTATTCGCTAGATATCCTCGATCCATTCCTAAGGAAGATAAAATGGAGTTGTTCATAGAAAATTTGATGGACAAGATGAGTTACAGACTTGAATTACAATGTCCTCCTACGTTTGAAAAGGTGATAGAAAATGGCCTTAAGATTGAAGAAGCGGTGGTCAAAAGAGGGGTTATTAAACATTTCAACAACAAATCAAATAACCAAAACTCCTCAAATCAATACCCCAACAATGACAAGCCAAAATTTTGGCAAAAGAACAGAAATACGGGGACCAATGAAATGGCAAGTGATTTACAAAATGCCAAACTAGTTTTCAATCTAACAGCCTCTGCTTCAAAAAAAAATCAAAACAATGATCAAATCATCAAGTCAAATGTCATTCAAAACAATGAAATCACAAAACCAAAAACATACCAAAAATAATCAAACCAACGTAGGTTCACACCTTTAGGCCAAACATTGGAATCAGCGATGAAATAACTAGTCACAAGTGGTCTTATCACTACGTGGTAAGCAAGATTGTGGGATCCAAAGGTCAAACCACCATGGTTGAATGACGCAGATTACTGCAACTTCCACAACAATAAAGGCCACAAAACTAATGATTGCATGGAGTTAAAACATGCAGTTCAAGATCTGATCGGTAATAACAAGTTATATGTAGAGGGACACCAAAACAATGATGATCATACAGCCTTCAAGGACCCTTTACCAAACTATGGCAAAGGAGCATCATCTTCTATGAACAACAAAGGTAAAAATATCAATCATGTCTATGATGAAATGATCCTTTGTCTTAACGAAGTAGAAGGTGATCATACCATTGGTCATAACATGGAAAAACACAAAACCAACAATAATACCCCTTTGGATTTTCTCCCAAGCATACAAGTCTCTGAAAATCAAATAAATGTTTTAAAAATCAGAGAATGATAGGACTATCAACTAGTAAATGTAATGACAAGGGGGCAATCCAAGGTGGTCTTAAAGGGAGTTGGGCCTAAGAACACAACTCCACCTCCATCTCATTGCAACATTGTCAATCAGCTTCAAAATATTCCAATGCAAATATCAATACTAGGACTCCTCAAACTATCACCATCACATAAGGAGGTTCTAGAACAAGCACTAGTTGCCACTACGGTACCGAAAAATATAGATGTTTGCCAATTCTAGGCTATGGTAGGGAATTTGACTACACCATACTATCTATCATTCTCTGAATAGGATGATGTGTCACTTAACCATCCCCATAACACCACACTCCATATTGAAGTCTTGATCCACAATAATCATGTCAAAAGAGTCTTAATAGATGGGGGAGTTGGTTTGAATATTTGCACTCTAAAGTTAATTCATGCACTAGGGTATTTAGATGATGTTATTGAAGCCCAAAGGAAAATGACAATAAAGGCATATGATGAGGAAGAGAGATCTTCTAAGAGACTGATTGTGTTACCCATTCAAGTGGGACAAATGATGAAACACATAGCATGCCAGGTACTAGAAGAAGAGTTAACTTACAACATACTCTTAGGATGCCCATGGATCCATGAAATGCAGGTAGTGCCTTCTACATAACACCAATGCTTAAAATTCCCAGTAAATGGACAAGAGGTAACCATATCAAATGATTATAATCATCCTCAGCATTGTGACACACTTAGAATCTCTCAAGATACCTTTTGTGCCTCACAATAGGGAAGCATCCAGTTCAAAGTCATCAAATAAGGAAAAATGTCCAAATATCACCACCAAGTGGGTAGAGAAAAAGGATAAATCAAAAGATACAAGTCTTGTTGACACTCAATTAATAGACAATCCAGATCCCCAAACTTCTTTATGACAAAAATTTCAAGAGCAAGTCCAGCTCACAGACAAGGGAATGGGACAATATGCTATTGAGAAATCGCTCAATCTTTCACAATTGATGCCATATCCAAAGACATATGGCCAACCATCAATGGTCAAACATCAAACATCACTACCTATCACAGTTCTAGAAGAAATATTTATAAAAGCCGGTACTATAGAGGATGAATCAGACAACAAGGCTATCCTCGATTGGTTATACGAAGATGAAGAACCATCGACATCAACAAATATCGATATCAAGAATATCAATATCAATATTGATACAGACAAATATGGCGAAGGGAAGTCTATCCTAGAAAAAATGGGTTATGAGGGACATGAACTTTTTGGAAAAAGGAAGGAAGGCATCGTAGAACCTATTCAACCTCTTACTCTTCATTCAAAAGATAAGACAGGACTAGGATACTCTAAAGAACAAAAACAAGAAATGAAAACGAAGGTTGTTGAAAGGATCCTTCAGGTTAGAGATAGCTCTAACATGGATTCAAATGAATATGAATGGGATCTGTGTTCTTATATATCTTACACAGATATCCAAATTGATGTAATAAAACAATATGCACCTATGCATGAGGAGGGACAGAGCTCTGGGTCTAGACCATTCATATCAGGATCACTAAATATCGATGACTCAAGTGGGGACGAACAAACATCAAGTGAACAAGACGATCTTGAAGAGGGTACCATCATTGATCTTGACATCCCTAATAATGAATATGACAACATAGTTGTAGTAACCCTTACCCCCATCAACCTAAGTCAATCTGATGACTTCATGCCTTTAGTCCATCCCAAACTTATTGACTGGGAACCTGTTGAACCTATAAATGTACCCATATTTGCAAACAATGATGCTATGGTAAATTTCCTATGTTGTGACGAACCTGGTATGAATTTTATCCATAATTCTCATAACAATGTGACTCGGAAGGAGGGTGTCAAATCTTCTAGTTGCAAAATTAAAAACAGGTATAATAGATCTAATGGTGAAAACCATTCTATGGCAGCATTAGATCTTGAAAAAGAAAAAATAAAGAATGCATCTAACGGTGAAAAAATATTTGAGGCACTAAAAGATGGAAGATTTGACACTCTTCCAGAGCATTATCATGAATGGTCATCAGTTCTGTTTGAGCCAACACAGTCTGTAAACATTGGCACTAAAGAAAGAGCAAAAATTCTACATCTGGCAGAATCTATGATAGATCAAGAGAGACCAGAATTTATCAAATTCTTTAAGGAAAGAAGAATTAACTTTGCTTGGTCATATTTTGATAGGCCAGGCTTGGATCCAAACCTTCTCATGCATCATTTTTCTTTGCCTACAAGAATCAAGCCTGTAAAGAAAAAATTGAGAAAAATGCATCCCCATATCGCATTAATGGTAAAGGCTGAACTAAAGAAATTATTAGATGTTGGATTCATAAGGTCTATTGATTATGTCGAATGGATATCAAAAATTGTACCTATCTCAAATATGGACAATAGCATCAGGATATGTACGGATTTCGGGGACCTGAATAAAGCATGCCCAAAGAATGATTTCCCATTACCTAATATAGACATCATTGTGGACTTAATAGTAGGGAATGCCATGTTGTCAATAATGGATGGTTTCTCTGGATACAACCAAATTAAGATAGCTCTAGAATATCAAGAGAAGACTACATTTACATGTCCATGGGGAACATTTTGCTAGAATGTCATGTCATTTGGTTTAAAAAAAGCTGGGGTAACCTATCAAAGAGCAATGATCACAATCTTTCATGATGTGATGCACACTTTTATGGAGAATTATGTGGATGATATTCTGGATAAATCTTGTACTAGGGAAGGACATCTGCACATCTTGAGCAAAATCTTCACAAGACTAGAGAAATTCAATGTCAAGCTAAACCCTAAGAAATGTGTCTTTGGGGTCACATCAGCAAAACTCTTGGGATACATTATCTCAGAAAATGGCATTGAAGTAGATCCAGGGAAAGTCAAGGCAATAATGGAAATGTCACCTCCGAAAAATATCAGTCAACTCAGGTCACTATGGGAAGGCTCCAATCCATCAAGAGATTTATCTCCCAGCTGGCGGAAAAAAGTCATCCATTCAATCATCTATTGCATAAAAATGTTTTTTTCAAATGGGATAATGGGTGTGAAACAAAGTTCGATCAAGTAAAAAAATATCTAATGTCACCACCTATTCTCATGCTGTCTACAGAAGGAAGACCTCTGATACTATACATTGCAACAACAAATATCTCTTTAGGAGCATTATTAGCACAAGAAGACTATGAAGGAAGGGAACACGACATCTACTATATCAATAGAACTGTAAATGGATATGAAATAAACTACACTTTCATTGAGAAATCTTGCTTGGTGGTGGTGTTTTCTACTCAACAGCTTCAACATTATATGTTGACTCACACAATCAAGCTTATAGCAAAAATTCACCCCTTAAAATATCTACTCAGTAACGCTTCCTTAACAGGTAGACTAGCCAAGTGGGTCATGCTCTTAAGTGAGTTTGATATTCAATATGTGGAAAGAAAATCCATCAAGGGTCAAGCAATCACCGAAAAATTGGCTGAGGCTCCTTTACCAGATGATCAACCTATGACAATGGATTTTCCAAATGCGGGCATTCTGATAGTGACGCCACAACAATGGATATTGTATTTTGATGGATCATATACACAGCAAGGATCTGGAGCATGGATTTTGTTCATCACTCCCCAAGGATACACCATCCCAAAATCTTATAGACTGATGTTTCAAAATAGCAATTGAATTGAAGATCACAAAATTACAGGTATATGGGGACTCTCAACTAGTCATTTATCAAGTAAATGACAAGTATCAAATGAAAGATGAAAAGTTGATGCCCTATAAACAAAAAATAGATGATCTAAAACAATTTTTTGTCAATGTCAAATTTGATCAAATTCCAAGGGTAGAGAAGAAAGTGGCGGATGTTATGGCAACAATTACTTCACTCTTACAATTGCTAGAGAAACGTGGTTGTTATGAGTTTAGGGTAGAACAAGTATCATTTCATTCTTACAATAGTTTAAAATCCAATACCATATGCCATTTAGATACCATTGAAACCTTCGTCTATGAGAAAACCTATGCTTACCTAAAGGACAATATCCTCCCTCCCAATCTTTCCAGGAACCAAAAATGTAGTTTCATCTACCAATCCACCCGACATATTTTAATTGCTGACATCCTTTATCATCGAGGTCTTGATGGTACCTTACTCTGATTTTTAGAACATGACGAATCTGAGATGGACTTATGAGAGGTTCATGAAGGTATTTGTGGCACTCATTCGAGTGGTATAACTCTAGTGAAGAAACTCCTTCATTTAGGATATTATTGGCCATGTATGGAGAAAGAGTCTTATCAGTTTGTAAAGAAATGCCAAAAATGTCAGATTCACAGTAATCTGATTCATGCACCAGCTCAAGAATTGCATCCATTCACATCAACATGGCCCTTTTTTCAATGGGGACTAGATTTGGTAGGAAAGATAAATCTGTCTTCATCCAATGGACACAAGTTCATAATCACAACAACATAATACTTTACAAAATGGATAGAAGCAATTCCTCTTACAACTATCATTAGAAAATAGATCTCGTCATTCATATTGAATTACATAATCTATCGATATGGCATACCTCAATCTATTATCACTGATAATGGATGGCCATTCAAAAACCAAGATGTCCAAGAATTATGTGAGAAGTTTCATATCCAACATCGTTTCTCAACACCGTACTATCCTCAGGGAAATGGCCAAGCAGAGGCCTCTAACAAAACAATTCTAATAATACTCAAGAAAATGGTTAACGATGTTGGACATGATTGGCATGTTCAGCTTAATCCTGCACTATGGGCCTACAAGAACTAGTAATAGAACACCAATAGGAGCTACACCATATGCCTTGGTATATGGATCGGAGGCCATACTACCCATTGAAGTAGAGATTCCATCACTCCATGTATCACTAAGAGGAATCATTTCAGATGAGGACTATAGGGTATCTAGACTTCAAGAGCTAGAATTGTTGGATGAGCATCATCAACAAGCTATCAACCATCTAACAGCTTACCAACAAAGAATATCAAGGACTTACAATCATAGGGTAAAACATAGAGTCTTTAAGGTTGGCGATTTGGTCCTAAAAGAGAACCCTAGAAATCATAAGGATAGGGAAAAGAAAGGGAAATTTGAACCTAGTTGGCTCGATCCTTTTGTCATCATATCGGTGTACAGATTGAGAGCTTATCAACTATCAACATCAAAGGGGGATTTGTTTGATGAACCTATCAATGGTATCCATCTCAGAAAGTTCTATACCTGAATTTCCTAGTGCACGGGTTAAACTTTTGGAAAATGGTTTCCTTAATAAAAACCTGGCAAACAGGCGTCTTGGTAACAGAAAATACAAAAAAAAAAAAAAAACAAAAAGAGAAAAATGAGAAAAAGGAAAATACAAAACAAAAAGTGTAATCAAAACATATGGTGAAAACCTAGAAACAGGCATCGTATGTGATTCTAAACCAGCTTTCCCATCTATTTTTGATACATATTAGGATCATTAGTTCGGACGTCATTACCATTTCATATCATATCATTAGTCTTGCCATCATTGCATCCATTATCAAATCATTTCACATGGTCATGTCTCACTCTAGCTTGGGGGCAACATCTGGGTATCAATAGGGGTAGAAAAACATTGGCTTCGCAAATGGGCAAACAACAGTATGACAAGAAAGCAAAAACAATGATCAAAGTGCAACATCAATCACCATCGGAAAGGCATCAAACATCCGTATCCTATCATAAAAGTCCAAAATCAAGTCAAAAAGTTAGTCTAAAAAAGTAAAAACCAAAAACATGAGTCTATGTCAGTTAAACTACGTGGTCTCTATGTGTGTAACGTAGGCAAGGCTAATCTTTGATCAGCCCTCAAGACCCCTAGGATAGGTTAGTAGGTCAAGTCTTTGATTAGAAATCTCAAAAAATCACAAAAACATCACAAAATCAGGATGGATGATTTAATCTGAATAATGATTGAAACACTCTAATTAAAAGGTAGATAAGTTGTATTTTTGATTAATTGATATCATTTCTTTGGAGTAACTCGATGATGTAAATGAACTAGAGAAACAAGGAAGAAGAATGATATTTTTTATTATCTTCTATCTGTACGTTAATCATATAAAAGTGTGAATTGTTGGGGGATGTTCTATGGAAATGTATCACCGATGACATTCATAATTCACACATTAAAATGATTAATCTCTGCCTGTTTATGCAAGAAATGCTCAGGTCATCTCGGTTCAATTATACCTAGATGCTTGTGTTCGCTTGCAATATTAAAAATCATGAAAGTAGTACTCAGGTCATCATTGGTCTAACATATACCATTAATTCTTGTACTCACTTTCAACATCTTAAAAATCTCTATGATGATACCAAGCACAAAGTACTGTTAAAATGACAATGGTTTGTATATAGTTGCATGATAAAATTAGACCGCATTCATAAAAATTCTACATCTACAGAGTGTGTGTTACATAAAGGATTCCAATTAATGATTATCTTTTCTACAAATATAATTTGGGTATACTTGACGTAAACCAAAAATCATCAAAAACATATAGGAGCATCATCTCATCATTGCAAAGTTTTTATCATCTCATCATTCATGCATTTAACATCATATAGTTGTGCATTTATTGTATCATATTTTCCAAATCATATCATAAATAAATACATCATGTTCATTACACCATATCATTTATTACATTATCATTCATCACAAACTGTCATTTTTAATAAATACATCATGTTCATTACACCATATCATTCATTATGCATTTGATCAATTTAAACCCATACATCATTTATCATCCATGAATTATATCACAAAATTTACATCATTGTTATCCATATGTCATCCATCACAACATCATCATTTTTATTTTATCACATTACAATAAATGCATACATCATACATCCATACATTTCATTATTATCCATATATCATTCATCGCAAAAAAATCATCATTTCATCACATTAAATAAATGAATTCATCATACATCCATATATCATATATTCATACATAAGCATTTAAAATTAGAATCAACACATGATATATAACACGTTAAAATAAATGCATCCATTATAGAATCATAGATAACCATCATAGATCAATAGAAATCAACTGCATATCATATATATCATAAAATGTCAAGTATACAATGAAGTTTGAAATAAGAAAAGATACATCGTCAAAAATGAGCTGACTCAAAGTGTACATCATATCTCAAAAGAATATCTCAAAGTCACAAATGGCATCTAAGATTTGTTGCTCCCAGATGGTGTAGGAATAATAGGAACAATACCACCACCACCCCCAGATGGACTGGGATCTTTGGGATCTCTCCGTGAAGGCTACGTCACACCCTCATTGACTATCAAGGTACGTGTCCTACCAAATATCGATGGGGTATAACTCAATCTGCGATCGAAAGGAACTACATCATGATACCAACCCCTATAGAACTCTGCCTCTTGGCCAACCCCCAAAACCTCCCTCATATAATCTGCAACAAAATTACCATCGACTACCCTCTGTAATGTCTCAGAAGTCTCCTGTGCCCTCTCAACGATTTGTCTGGCACTATCCCTCTCAGCTGTCAAAGTACCAACCTATGTTTGAATAGCTGCCAACTGTTCCTAGACCTGTGCCAATGCATGTGCATGAGCCTATACCTCAGTCTGCATCTGTGTCTACATTTGCATGAGTAAACCCTATGCCTACACTAACTGTCCATGCAGAGTATGTACCTGCACCTGTAGGCTCACAATCTGTCTTTGATAATCCACATAAGGTATCTCCACTGCTTGCCTCTTGCAAGGCCTACTCGAAGATGGACTGACACTACCTAGCCCAACCCCTCTGTCACCTCCACCACCACCATCTCCATCACTGCCACTACTATCCTCACTACTGCTCTCAACACTGTTGCTAAACTCAGTGTCATCTCTGCTATCATCCTCGCAATGAACAACTATGAAGGATCCTTGGTAGCATCCTCCTCCATAGGTAATGGTGCTGGCTCATTTGGAATGGTGATCCGAGGACATGGATTGAAAGCCAAGTATGTGGCATACTCCTCTATCACAGGTGCCTCTACAATATACCTACGCATATCCCAAGCTGATGGTTGCAGAGTCTGATATCCCTCTACTAATGTCTCATAAGACAAGCACAACCCCCAATCTTTTGTATCACTCCACCGTCGAGCATAATGAGAAACCCGCTAAGGCATACAGTGCACAATATTGTATTGCCTATAGAACCGCCACAGTAAAAATCTCTCTAAGACAAAAGGAGTCTTGCCGATCAGATACATGGAATCACACAAAAATTTGAGCACTTGATCATCCTCCTCCCACTACTTGCAATCCGGATAAGGCTGCCAAATGACACTCTCCAAGTCATCCAAGACATGTCTCCAATGCTCTAACTTACCTATCCGAGACTGGGTAACTTGACCTCTATAGCGAAAATCATATGGTCTGCCTGTAGGTCTGTCAAGTATCGGAAATGGTCACACAATGGAAAAATGCTCCCAGGCCCAAACCTATAATAGAGTCACCCCTGCTAATAGGTTGTGTCCTCCCAAGTACACCACTGAATGTAAATCATGATAGAGGTGGGCTAACATACACATCCCCCATGCATATCTGGTCCCGTGCATGACCATGCTCTCAAGAATTTGGCCCCAACCCACAGAGAATCCCTTTGAACTGTAATTAGGACAAAGGAAGCCTCCAATGAATCCAGCTAGCACTGCTGGTAAAGAAGCATAAGCGTCGGCCATCGTCCACCACCAAACACTTGGTCCTGCAATATGCTGATCCTGTAATACTCTGCGGAGTGTATCTCTCCCACCAGCCTCGTGTGAATCATAAACTACAACCTCTCCAATAAAAGGTATCCGCAATATTCACCACACATCCTCTAGTGTGACTATCATCTCGCCGATGGGTAGATAAAGGTTTTATGATCATTGTGCCATCGCTCGGCCAAGGTAGTAAGGAGACCCCGATTAATCCTAATCTGGTGGATATCAAGAAGACTAGATAGACCACATCAAGCTATGATCTGAATATCATCAGTAGTCCATGGAAATCACTCTCACATTTGGAGATTACCCAGATGCTCCTATCATCATAAAAATATAAAATCAGTGCACTATGTCAAAGAAACACAAGTCA
Source organism: Sequoiadendron giganteum (assembly GCA_007115665.2). Taxonomy (NCBI): domain Eukaryota; kingdom Viridiplantae; phylum Streptophyta; class Pinopsida; order Cupressales; family Cupressaceae; genus Sequoiadendron; species Sequoiadendron giganteum. The sequence continues at coordinate 352,460,661 of CM021106.1, read as the reverse complement.
TTCTACTATCAGATCCAATCAAACTTTGGTATGAATTTTTAATCAAAATTCATGAATAAACATCAACTAACCTCACCTATTATGAGGTTCATCACAAACATCATCTAATCTCACCTATCATGAGGTTTATTTGATATGAAATCATTCCTCACCTATATTGAGGATCATCCCAAATGGGATTATTTCTCACCTATCATGAGAGTAAGTCTTCTTGATCATCAGAATCAATCATTAGGGAATTTGGATTATCAAATTATACCAAACCGAAGAATGGACATGATCAAAATTGACGAAATCAGGGTTAACTGTATCAAAATCTACAAATCGGACATGGATGCGCTAAAACAGGCATCCAAAGCGCTAAAAATCAAAAGCGCTATTTCATCATTCAGATGTGCTAAAATAGGCATCCAAAGTGCTAAATAACTAGAAGTGCTATTTCGGCAATTCGATGTGCTATAACAAGTATCCAAAGTGCTACTTTAATCAAAGCGCTATTTCATCACATCAACGTGCTATAACAATCCATCAAAGTGATATAATAGACCATCAGTGCACCAACTTATTATGTCAAAGTTGTAGAACTTTCTAAATGCTACAATCGGGCATCAGAGTGCTAAATCAATTTATCTAAGCACTCATTTATGAAAGCGCTAAACTTTTCTACGAAAGCACTAGATAAATTAACGAAAGCACTCATTCCTCAAAGTGCTACAATAGATAACAGAAGCGCTACACTGGGGTGCAAAGCGCTACAACACAACATTGATGCGCTAAACTATGAAGAACACGCCAAAAATGAAAAAGGGCACAAAAAATGAGAAAGTACAAATTTCGATGTGGATTATGGGTATGTACCAAAGGTCCATAGGTGGCCGGCCGTTGGTGACGTTGCACACGCTCGAACTAGTGAGTGTGGTAGGGGATCATCATCTTACTCCAACTAGCTCAAATGTGTCTCTCACTAGGTTTTGAAAGTCAAAAAATACAAATGAGGATGAAAAGGGCATTTTTGACCTTATATAGGTTTTTCAAAAGGGTTTTTTGAGGGGATTTCTTTTATTTTAATTAATTTTATTTATGAAATTAATTGAAATTCATCCACGTGCTATATTTTCTTCATCAATATCGGGAGATAAATTATTTCTTCATCAAATCTTCGTCAAATCATCAAATCATCATGAAAAAAATCATAAAATCCATAAAAAATCATAAAATCATTAATTTATCTCCCGAGCGGGCATATTATCATACAATCATCTAAAAATCAATATTTGGGGCATGTCTAGGGCATACTGAATTTTTTTCGTCAATACTAGTAGTAGCAGCAACAATTTTCTTTGAAGCAATACGTAAACACATCACTTCAAAGAGGGGAAAAATGTATACACCTAAAATTGGTCTGGAGAATCTAATTAATTGAATACAAAATATTTGATTAATTATCCTAAATTCCTCTACTATTGAATAAATAGAAATATTTATTCAATATAGTTCACGTTCACATTCACATTTTAATTCATACAATTCTTCTATTATCTCATCTTAATTAAATAAACAAAATTAAATACTTTGTTTGATTTAATTATCATTTCCCTATTTTATTCTATCACATCAATCTTAAATTAATTAAATAAAGATTAAACACTTTATTGATTAATTACCATATTCTTCTATTTTAATTTAATAAACAACTTGTATAGTTTGTTTTATTAAATTATTTATCCCTCTTTTGCTAATTTAAATAAATCAAAATATTTAAATAAAGGCATAAAGAATATTCCTCTATATTTCCTCAAAATCAAATTAGATATCCTATGTCTAATTTATGTCAAAATATGTCAAAATTATTGCCTTCAAACTTCACAGGAAGATTTGGAGACAAATTACAAATTCATCTCTCAATCCTCTTCTATCAATCCTTCCTCTTCTCTTGTCTGGTGTTTTCATGTGTATAGACAATCCCCAAAATCTTCTCAATCTCCTCCATATCTCACCATTCAATCCTCTAGATTGAATCCAAGCCTCTCTTTGCTATCCATGTGCATTTCTACTCCCGGGAAATATATAAATAAAGATTCATTCAACCAAGAAAGGATCCAGACTATCAAAGCTAATGCACTCATACTCTGCAGGAATTCAAGCGTCAATCATACAGCATCCAACAGTTCAAGCATCCGGCATTTGAGATTTCATATCATGGCTTCCTCCTATAGCTTCATCCATAGTTTTTCATGCCAAATCATGTTACAGTAGTTTCTTTTATCATTTAGCATTATCATATAGCTTCACATCATTGCATCAACATTATTCCACTCTTTAGATTGTCATTTTAAAATTTATAGTGTTATTTAAATCTGAGAGCTCAATAGCTTAATAAATCTTTGAATATAGTAAACAATGAGATGCTTTCAGTAGATTATTTGCTTAATTTTTGATACAATGTTTCATTAAGAAGTGTTTTATTTTGGTTTTAATTATTCACACTTACACAAACATTCAATGAAATCCTCCAAATTTCAAACCCTTTAGGAGGAGCAAATACCTTTGAAAAATCCAAGTGTTGTTGCTTGCCCTAGGGATTCCATCTGTAGAGGTTTCTAACTATTTTGATTTACATCTTGATATGCTCTCACTAGAGTTAACATTAGGGAACTATTGCCTTGATTTTCTTGATTTCCACACAAAGGACCTTGTGGGATCAAATGAAATTAAGACATTAGACATTTAGTTTGAAAAGCTAAGGCAAGAAAGTCTTTGTGGTAAAAACAACTCATTAAGCAAAGATAAAAGACAATTGGACTTCACATGTGCTTAATCCCATGATTTTCCGCAAAGTGAAAGTTCCCAAACCAATGCGTCATAAGTATCTTAGTCCAAAAATCTCATGAGGATCATCTTTCAAGACTTCTCAAAGTTATAGAAAGGTTGGTCTATAATTTTTACAAAAAATCTTCAAAGAACAATCCTAATTTATACTCATTCTACTATTGTGAAAACCCAAGTCTCTTTCAAAGGCTTGAATTTCTCACATAGGAAGTACAAGCATGTTCTTCAATACCGAGGTCTTATAGAAAGGAAGTCTATCTAGGTCTAATCTAGGATCAAAATCAATGTTCTCATCCATCCCTCAAGCATCAAATCAAAATCATCTCACCAACAACTCTTAGAATCTTGGAAAAATCCTTCATGCTAGACTTTTGGAAAAATTATTTAAATCAAGATCATCTTGTTTGACTAAGTATGTGTAGATGAATCCTTCTCCATATGCTTAGTTAAATTATCAACTTATGAAAAAATTCATCCTAAGATAAACATCCAACATATTGGGGTTTATGGGTTCATTATCCAAATCCAAATCAAAACCCAAATCGAATCAAAAATCAAAATCGAAAAGTCCTAAAGTCTAGCATCCCTTCAATATTCTTAAGAGTTTAATCATTCACACCATCCACCTTTCTTTTATCTCATCAACATCCTTTGATCCTTAAGTAAACTTGGTATTTATTCTTTGAGCCTAAAATTTTAGACCAACCTAAGGAATTGGGGATTTTCTCCCATATGCCTAAAAGTTGATCCTTATTTTATGGTTCAAAATTGATCTCAATACAAGAAAAACATGAAAGCCAACAAAGAAACATCTACTTCAAGTGACTTGAGTCAAACCGCACCCAAAATCAATCCCATTGGATCTAGAAATCCCCCACCCAATCTTCCTCTATTACCTCAAGATCCTCAAGAGGAAGGCCAAGTGGAAGACATCACCAATAATGTCTTGGCGATGACTCTAGACGAAATCATAGAAATGGTCCAAAATCTCAAAAATAACAAAATTGTCAATACTGTGATGAGACTCAATCCCTCACAATACATGCTAGAATTGGCAAAATAAGGGGCTAAACTCCCTTCTTATTTTTACATAAACAATATTGTGGAGAAACCTCTTGGGATTATACCACTGGTCTCATTCACACCATATTTTCAAAGCATCACTCAACCCATCCCCCAATCGACATCATCTCTTGCTCCAACTCAACCCATTGTTACCAAGGGGAGTTCATTACTTAATTCTCTTCAAACACATCCCCTTGTGAACAACCAAGACTTGGATGAAAAAACCATCTTGGGTTAATCCATCCCTCAAGATCTAAAACAACCATACGTTCCACTCGTCTTTCATGACACCAATAATCCATCCACTTTTTCTATGATACCGACATATCCTCTTAACACACAAATCTTTCTCCCCATGACCTCACAAGGAGAAGGTGGATTATTTGGACAAGGGGGAATCTTTGATCCCTCGTCATCATTTTCTCAAGTGAACATACTACCTATCCTCCCACCACTTCCTCCACTTATGTCGAAATCCACACCAATCCTTGGTTTAGGGCAACCCCCTTTACTTATCCAAAATCAGCCAAATCAAATCAATCAACCAAGCATACAAAATCCTCTAGGTGTACCACCAACAACAAGCTTTGTTGGCACGAAAACAATTATAAGCATATTAGAGAGCATTAGGTACACAACAAACTCTCGTCAACGTACCACCTAGTCTTTAAGTCACCCCATCCATTTTTCAAGTCACCACACCAACCCAAAATACCTTCATTCCACCACCTGACCCATGAAGTGACTTATTCTCCCAAATCAAAAAGATCTCACAATAGGTGTTAGACATAAGACCCCTAAATCACAAGGGAATCTATGCCCTTATCCATTCGACAGGATCATTGTGATGAAGCCAATCCTGCAAGGCTTTGAGATACCAAAATTCGACAAGTACCGTGGACTCAGAAATCCTGAAGATCACATCAAGGAATTCCATGTACATTGCATGGAAATTTCCTATGATGACTCTTATCTAATGAGACTCTTCCCACAAAGTATGGCTAGCCCAGCCATTGAATGGTTCTCTCGTCTTCCTCCTAGAATCAAAAAGTTTCAAGAGATTGTGGATGCATTCATGAAAAACTATGCATTCAACATGGGAATGGATGTAATATTGGAGGAACTATCCAATCTGAAGAAAAAAAAGGGAGAATCATTTGCATATTTCTTACAATGATGGTGATCCAAAGCCAATAGAAGCAATTAAGCTATGCTAGAGGAACAACAAGTTGGAACTATCATTGTAAATCTTGAAGGAACTTTGGCCTTCCATCTCAAAGTACAATGCATCACTTATTATGATCAAATTCATTGCTGAGGCTCTCAACATTAAAATATCCCTCATTGAACAAGGGGGAAACCCACTGATCAAGATAATCGCCCATCCACAAGTTACAACGACAAACCATGAACATGGGTGAAAAACAAAAATGTTACTAGTGATGGGTTTGTTGATGCTAAGGTTGTAATCAGTGCTCCAAAGCCAAATACATAGAAAAAACATATCAACAACCTCAGAATAACAACAAAAACACACCTCGATCCAACACAACCCAACAACAAAGCAATGCGCAAACAATCAATAATGCCAATGATCAAAGTGGACCATCCATAAGAAACCAGTATCCCCAAAAGTGAAAGTACACACCGCTTGGAGAATCGGATGAATCTGTCATGAAGTGACTCATTGACGCCAATATTATCACACTCCCTATCATTGAAAATTATCAGGAGCCTCAAGTTAAGCTACCATGGTATAACGAGAAGCACCTATGTTATTTTCATAAGATAAAGGGGCACACGACAGCCAGTTCCATGAGGCTCAAAAACCTAATCCAAGACCTCATCAAAGACAAAACTATTTCTGTTGAGCATCTTGTACCTAGGTCTAGGAATCAAGACCTCAAGATATACGTGAATCTAATGCCAAATGACAATAAATCAAACAACAATGGCAAAGACAAAAATTATGGTAACATCAACCAAATTTACGACCATGATGTTGCATCTTTAGAAGAATGGGAAACTGTTGTCCATATCCCAAGGTCCAAATCTGAGTGTGGAGTCACCACACGAGGTGGAAAAATCACTAACCCAAGAACATCCATGCAAGCTAGAGCACCCCTTGCAGATGTAAGATCAGTTGCTAGTGGCTACAATGTCTTAGAATAGCTAAAGAAGACCCCCGCCTAAATCTCCATCATGGAGTTACTGAAAATTTTGCCTGCACATAAGAATATTTTTAAAAAAGGCCCTTATTGAGTCCTCTATACCTACAAACCTTGATGTAGATCAGTTCCAAGCAATGGTCAGAAACATTACCATGCCACATCTCATCTCATTTTTCTAACAAGATCTCCCAACCCAGCCATCTCACAACAATGCGCTTCATCTTGAAGTCTTCATCCATAAAAATAAATTCAAATAGATCTTGGTGGATGGAGGTGCGGGTTTGAATATTTTTTACCTCAAGCTAATAAAAAATTTGGGATTTTCTAAAGACATGATTGAAAAGGGTAAAGGCATTACAATCTGGGCATATGATGATCAAGAAAGAGTGTCCCAAGGAACTATTCAACTCCTTATTCAAGTAGGGCCAAAAATCATGGAAACCACATGCCAGGTCCTTGACCTTGATTTACCTTATAATATTCTCTTGGGGCACCCACATATTCATGGGATGAAAGCAATTGCATCCACGTTCCATCAATGTGTTAAATTCCCCTTTAAAAATCAAGAGGTTACAATCCATGGTGATCCCAAGCCCTTTTCTTACTACAGGAACCTTGAGGTCAAATACTACAAAATCCCACAAGTTCCTAAAAATGATGAAGGCCCTACAACTCCATATGTAGACCCATCCACCTTACCATCCACATTCACTTCCGGGACAAAGACACCCTCCATTTCCACCATTTTTGATATCAAGGTCATTATCCAAGACAATGGGTGTGGATATTATAAGATGAAAAAGGGTGCCTTTGTAATTTGAGAGTTACCTCAATTTCCTAGGTCCCATGGATAGCTACAACCAACCAATGCAACATCTCAAACCTTCAGGAGAAAGCCCTCCAGATTCAAAAGTTGGGGGGATCTAGGATGAAAAGTGGTGGACGAAAAAGATATATCTATTCTCCTATATCAAGATGAGAGACTTGTACTAGCCCTTCTGATGGATGATGCTAACAGAGGACTACAAGTAATGTTGGGCATGGGCTATAATATGAATGAAATTCTTCGAAAAAATACAAATGGCTGATTAGAACCCATCATTGCTAAGAAGCGCATGAAAAATCTTGGCCTTGGGTGTACACCTTTGAGAATAACCATACATGGTAGAAGTCCCCCTATTAAAGCAATCAAAACTCCCCTCCAATTACCAATATCCATAGGTCTACCCTTAGATAAATTTACCTTTGATATAACTGAGGTATGTAGTGATAGTGATGAGGATACCATAATTGACTTACCCATGCTATTCGAGGATTCCTCCCTTTTCATGATTAGTACCCTCTTTTGAGTCAGATAACCAAACCCAAGAGTTAAAACTAGTATATCCCCAACTCATCAACTATGACCAATGAGGACTGCCAATTTTAGACACATTCAAAAATGATGAGGCACTCTCAGAATTCATGGGACTATAGGATAGTGTACCTTGTGGAGTCCAAAAAGTTGGTTTTGACATCGTGCTAGACACACATGCCTATTATGGGGAGATGATTCAATCCCTTAGTTGCAAAAGTGAAAATTTGAGAATAATCTCTAGGTCTTTGAGTGAAAACCACATTGTGGCACTCTCTGACCTTAAAATAGTAAAAACAAAGGACACATTCAATAGTGAAAACCTCTCTTAGGAATCAGAGGATGGGGGATTCAATATTTCTCTTAGTGTTATTCATCAAGAAAATTCAACAGTCTTAGCAGAAAAGTGCAATCTAGTCAACCTAGGAACAAAAGAAATGCCATATATCACCTTTGATGCAGAGTCACTTTTGACAAAAGAACAAGAACTTCTAGTTGTGTTCCTAAGGCAAAGAAAGGTGAACTTTGCATGGACCTATGTCAACATGTTGGGTCTTGATCCGAAAGTTGTCGTTCATCATCTTTTAGTATATCTAGAGGTGAAGCTAGTAAGATTAAAACTGAGAAAGATGAATCCTCAAATTGCATTACTGGTCAAAATGGAATTGCAGAAACTCCTAGATGATGGTTTCATATGGTCAATTGACTATCCAGAGTGGCTTTCAAATCTTGTACCTATTTGAAAGCCCTCTAGGGGCATCCACATCTACAATGACTTTAGAGATTTGAACAAGGCATGTCCCAAGGATGATTTCCCTCTCCCAAACATAGACATGATTGTGGATATGACAATAGGACATGAATTGGTATCACTAATGGATGGATTCTCAGGATACAATCAGATCATGATAGCTAAGGATGACCAATAGAGAAAGGATTTTACTTGTCCATGGGGGACATATTTCTGGAATATGATGTCATTTGGATTGAAGAATGCTAGAGCGGCCTATCAAAGAGCCATACCAGTAAATTTTCCATGATATGATTCATAAAACTATGTAAGATTATGTGGATGACATACTAGCCAAGTCAAGAAAGCGATGAGATCACATTGCAACATTAGGCTCCATCTTCAATAGGCTAGAAGAATACAAGGTCAAGCTCAATCCAAAGAAGTGTGTCTTTGGGGTACAATCAGGCAAGTTTTTAGGGTACATTGTACAAATGAGAGGGATTGAGATAGATCTTGTCAAGGTCAAAGGAATCCTCAAGATGGAGGCACCAAGGATATTAAAGTAGATAAGAAGCTCACAAAGAAGACTCCAGTCCATCCGTCAATTCATAGCACAATTAGCAGATAAGGCTATCCCATATTCTCATCTACTCCACAAGGAAGTAGCATACAAATGGGACAAGAAATGTGACTAGGCATTCAACAAGATCAAGGAGTACTTGCTCACACCACTAGTTCTTATGCCAACAATTTTAGGAAAACCCTCGATCCTGTATATATCAGCAACAACAACATACCTTGGTGCTCTCTTAGCACAACATGATGAAAATGGAAAAGAGAGACCTATTTACTACATCACTAAAACCATGGTGGGACACGAGCTGAATTACACATCCATTGAGAAGGCTTTCCTAGTAGTCATGTTCACAACACAGAAATTGAAACACTATATGTTGGCACACCAGATAAAAATCATTGCCATGATAGACCCTCTAAAGTATCTTCTTTCTAAAGAAATACTCACAGGGCAGACAACTAAATGGGTGATGATCTTGATAGAACACAACATTGAGTATGTGGAGCGAAAGGCTATTAAAGGACAAGCAATTATATATCAACTCACAGAGGCACCAATATACTCAAAGAATCCACTTGTATTAGAATTCACTGATGAATCCATCTTTAATGTAAGTATAGCAGATCACTAGAAAATATACTTTGATGGATCCTACACATAGCATGGGTCAGGAGTTGGAATCTTCTTCATTACACCACAAGGAGATTGCATACCCAAATCATATAAGTTTTCCTTTGCTTGCACAAACAACATCATAGAATATGAGTATCTTGTCATACGGTTGAGAATTTCTATATAGTGGTAGATCATGGCACTTAAGGTCTATGGAGATTCATAGCTTATCATCAACTAGGTCAATGATGAATACCAAACAAAGGAAAAAAATTTGACTCTATATAAGAAACTGGTAGAAATCCTCAAAGAGTCCTTCATTGATATTACCTTCGAGTAGATACCAAGAGAAAATAATAGAGTAGTGGATTCTATGGAAACAATTAGATCGCTACTAGATGTTCCACACAACATCCCTAAGCAAGAATTCCTTGTAGAGAAGCTTCTTGTACCAACATTTGAGGTACCATTGTCAGAATTTGTGTGTGAAATCGTTGGTCCCAATGATCCTTGGTATCATGATATATACACCTACTTGAGAATAGGAGTCCTCCCCATTAATATAACCCCGAACCTTAAAAGAACATTTGTCAAAAATTCATCTCGCTTTGTCATCTTAGGTGATACCCTATACCATAGGAGTATTGAGGGAACCCTTTTGTGATTCTTAAACAATGAAGAGGATTTAAGTTCTTTAACTGAGGGACTTAATGGGATTTGTGGTTCACATTAGAGTGGTATGACCTTGGCCAAGAAGTTGTTGAGAACTGAGTACTATTGACCTACAATGGAAAGAGAAGCTCATGACTATGTCTGATGATGCTTGCAGTGTCAACAACATGGGGATCTCATCCATGCACAAGCTCAAGAGCTCCACCCAATCATTACACCTTGGCCCTTTTTAGAGTGGGGGCTCAATCTCATTGGAAAAATAACACCCACCTCATTCAATGGACATAATTTCATCATCGCTGGCACAAAATACTTCACAAAGTGGCTAGAGGCCATTCCCATGAACTATATCATAGGAAAGAAAATATCCAAGTTCATCCTAAATTACGTAATTTTCTGCTATGGTGTCCCTCAAGCCATTATCCTAGATAATGGGACACCTTTCAAAAACTACGATGTTCGAGACCTATGCCAAAAGATAAACATACAACATTGATTTTCTACTCAACACTACCCTTAGGGTAATGACCAAGCTAAGGCTACAAATAAGACCATCCTAAAAATCCTCAAAAAGACAATCAATGAAGTTGGTCATGACTGGCATCTGTAGTTGAATCCCGCCTTATGGGCCTACCAAACAAGCATTTGCACACCAACAAGTGCAACCATTTTCTCCCTAGTCTATGAATCAGAAGCCATCCTCCATATCGAGATCAAGCTCCCATCCCTAAGAATATCATTATAGAATCTCATTACAAATGAGGAATATCGGGTATCATGATTGAATGATCTAGAACTACTGGATGAGTGGTGCATGGATGCCTTAAACCATTTGCAATTCTACCAAAACTATCTCAAGCAGAGCTATAAAAAGAAGATCAAGAGTCAGAGCTTCCAAGTTAGAGAGATGGTATTGAAGGAGAATCAGAAAAATGTACCAAATCCAAACAGCAAGGGCAAGTTTGAACCCAATTGGTTGGGACCCTTCATCATCATAGCAAGCTACAAGTTAGGGGCATATCAACTATCAATGCCTACAGGGGAGCTTCTATAGGAGCCCATGATAGCTCCCATCTCAAAAAAAATTATGCCTAAGCTTCAAGGTATAAAACTAAAAAAACCAAAAAAATATAAAAATATAAAAATCCAAAAAAATTGGAAAAAGGATTGAAAACAATAAAGATAAAAAAATCATCCTCTACTAAAAACCAATTCGATGGTGTTGGGGATACGGGATGGTTTTATCACCATATAACATGTCTAAGACAACAGTGCCTTAGTGATTTTCATTTCTTCAAATCACTTCATAGACACAAAACTATGCCATAAAGCGGAAGTAGGCACAGTTGATCCCCCATTAATCTTTCTGAGAAAAGTAAATGCATAACAAGATAGCAGATTCAACACAAGAATAGATTCAAGAACATGAATTAGACAACATGAAAGACAAACATATGGACACACACATATACGTGGGGAAAAACTTTTCAAGTAAAAAACCCCACCTCCAAAACACTCACCTTACTTGTATTATTCAATAACAAAAATAGTTACAATACAAAAAATAGATCTATGCTCTTTAGGAGATTACATCTTGTCCATCTGGAGAAAGCAGGCAACACAAAAATATAGAAACTTCACATAGTTACAATGTCTTCAAGAGACATACTATGTAGATTCCCTTCAAATCCTCAGTTGACTATCACAGCTAGCCTCATGGCCAGCCCAGCCACATGGCCTCCATAGGTTCACATCTTCACAGAATTGAGAGACAAAATTTTCATGATCAAAACTGCTCGAACACACTCTCTGCCTCTCAATCTATTCACTCATCTATTTCTACGTGCACATGAGATTAATTAATCTCTTACCATGTGCCAACCTATCCTACCTATCCAAAACATCAACTGCCATGAGGATATCACTGATAGATCTTCTTACATCAGACTTCCTAGGCATTCAATTCCTTGCCTCAATCAGGTCCTGTCTTCAATTGAAAAATGGGCCTACAATAACTGTCATCACTATTTTGGCACCTACCCAATCAACACCCTAACGCTGAGCCACATGTCACCTTTTTGTTTGTTTGTTGCTTTGACCTCTGGTCAAACTCAGTTAAGCTCAGTCGGTCGGGCTTCGAGCTCACCTCTGCCATCTACTGTGCTACCGCACCGAGTCCAAACAACCATCGAGGTATGGCGGTGAGCCCACATCAACCCTTCGGCCTCCAACTGTGCTACCGCTGAGCTCAATCAACCAGGCTACAGTAATGCGGTGAGCCCACCTGAGCTCAGCTGAACTCTCCCCATGCTACCGTCGATCTCAATGGGCCACCCTATAGTGTGGCGATAAGCTCACCTGAGCTCCATCTCTATCTGCCCCATGCTATCGGGCCCTGACTGCCAGACAACCACGGCAAGGCGGTGACACCGCCAGCCCAGACCGCTAATGGTAAACTGTGTTACTACAAGGGCTGGCAGCCCATCCCATGGTAAGGAGTTGACCACCAGGCAGACTACCAATGGTATTACGATGGCCACCATGGTGAGTCATCTCACCACCCACAGTATGGCAGTAACTGCATTCACTAATCACCAGTCATCCATCACAACCACCATGGCTTCCCTGAGCATTGTATGTGGTAAGGCGGTAACCATCACCTGACCATCGCCCTTCAACCACCAACTGCTACCGTGCTACTATGCCACAAATGAGCAACTCTTGCGGTAAGGCAGCAAGGCCTTACTCCGCCAACACGCCGCCAACCGCGCTATCTCGCCACCTCCGAGCAACCCCTACAATATGGTGGTAACAGCCAAGCCAATTGTTGCCACTCACCACGCCACTGCCAGTCTAGAAGAAGACCATCGTGGTAAGGTGGTAACACCACCCAACCACCAGAACAAGCAAGGTGGCCAATGGTAAAGTGGTAAACCACACAACCACATCACCAAGGAAAGTTTGCAACGATATGGCAGTAAAGGCCAGAAAGAGGGCTCCAAGGAAAAATGGAAGTCCAAGCCAGGAAGATGAGACATAAATATCAAAAAATCTCCCACTTGACAAAGTCTTATTGGCTTCCTCCAAAATACGAACAAGGACCATCACTATGCTTCCATGCTCCAACCAAGACACCTACAATGACATTCAAAAAATGTCTACCATCTTAGGCTACAACTCCAAACATCCAACACAGGAAAAGGGACAAGCCAAGGCGTATATGCACCAATCTCTGAAACACAAGCATTAGATCCTTTAGGTGGAAAAGGCACCACAACAATAGCAACAAAGCATAACGCGAACACAGAAACAAGAAACAAACTCCAGAACAAGATAAAACCATTAGCTAGAACAACAACCATAAAATAGACTACCCTCATCCAACTAATCAAACCCATGTGACTGAAAAAAATACCACACACAACTTGTGCTAATCCATCCAATCACCCATACCTCGAAGGTATGACCATCAGTAAACTCACGCCATCACATAACCACCCATCAGCAGCAAAAATAAGCACCATGTGTCAACTAGTCAAAAGACCAAACACATCCAGGTACTCCCACTACAAGGGTACTTTCCAGATGAATCCAAACAAAGCACCATCACATGTGATTTAGGCATACCAAGTCCACCAAACCTACATATAGAGAAATGTAGCCATGTAGTTCCAAGGAAAATCCACACTAATATGCACAACCTGCAACCACCTGCTACAAGAAACATTTCTCTCAACAGTCTTCCACATTCTTCCAGGGTACCATATTTGCCTAAAGAAGGAAACCCCATGGCTCCACATACATCTAAAGTCAAATGAACATTCAAGAAGAAAAAAACCAGAAAAGAGAGAAACAACAAATCAAAACATGTAGCATCCTCCTACATACACTTCTAAATGCCAGTTGTGTAAAGAGTGATCTTCTTCACATCCCAAGGGAAAAGCCTTAACAACATCCAACAGATTCCATGAATGTAAGCATCTCAAAAGAAGATCAGACTAACCCATATAAACATCTCCTATCAGTCCTAAAAAAAAAAAAGGCACAAGGAGATACACTATGTTGTCCACCTTCCATTATGAATCCTCTAGAATCTTAAAACAACTCAAGATTCATATCATGAAAGCAAGCATAACACATATCTGAAAGCTATAATGGGAAAATACCTTTCAAATAAACTTCACTATCGAGGAAAGAGATGCTCCTCCAAGATATACAAGTCACCGTGACTTACCCAGGAGCATCCTCCTTCATTGGTCTCTATTGAACTCATGTTCAACCAAGGTGTAGGCAACTTGGACTTTCAGCTATAAACAACAACATTCTCAAAAGAATTCCAGCCTCAACTTATTCTTCATGCATCCATGAGCACTAGCAACCTATCATTTCATTGTAACTCCAATCTACATTACTGCAACTTAACATGAAGTCCACTAGCATATGACCAAAGTACTCAAAACATAAAGAAACACCAAACCACTGTCAAAGCTCCAAACCAGCTGAATAGGGACTTATCATGACACCAAGATCTTACACATCCCCCTTAGGAGATACCATGCTTCAAGTGAACTATCCATGGTCTCAAGAGAAAAGAAACATGCCAAAACTTTGATGCACAAGAAAGAGTACACATGACATCACACAAATAGACTCTAAACCAACTTCACCTATCAAGCACCATGAGCATCTCAGCCAAAGACTACCAAGTTCCTTCATGGCTCCAAGATGCTGCACATCTTCAAATAGTGACCATGCAGATGCAAAAGAACTCTTCTGCAGCAACAGGATCTAAGAGTCCCACCAAAAGCATCTACAACACCAAAGAAGATGATCATCGCCAAGTGATGAATCCACAGTCACTTCTAAAGCCCTACTAAACCATGAAATCGATATTTCCAAGCATCATGACCAACCACACCATCACTGTCAAAAGCTTACACTAGTCAGTGTAACAAGCTTTCGATGACATCGTGATTCACATGCTACTGGTCCATAACTAACTATTCAGGTACTCAAATGCCATTCCTCCTCTCATCTCAAAATAGCCACGCAAATGCACAAGTGACCACAGAGAAGGTCAGCTAACAGATCTGCATCACACTGTTATAACCTTGTTGATATTGACAGTCCACTTCTGAGTTATCTCACAACAAACATGTAGGTAAGGACAGCCCACAACAATGCACAACTCGTGGATGCAACCAAATGAAACCTGCAAATCTATAATCGCACTAGAAACAACAAAACTAAGATCATCAAAGAGAACAACCAAAGAAGAAAAACATGACTTAAACACGAGATCAGCAACAGATCCGATTTTCCAGTCACTTCCACAACTCAAGCACCATAGTCTACGAAACCAGCAGGCAACACCACAAGAATGCTGAATGAAAAACACATACCAACATTCCCATGTAGAGAAGACATAACACCTCCTCAAAACATGTCGAACTACAACTATCTCATCCAATCACACCCCAGAAGCCAGGGTCTAGAAAAATAGCTGAATAGGAGCTCCACAAACCACAAGTTTTTTTTGACCGTGTAAAACCTACAAAACCACAGTGTTTATAAAATACCCATGCATCTCCATATTCACTGCTCATCTGGATGAGTCAGGATTCTGCACATAACCAACATGGTTAACCAAAACAATGAAAGACATGAATATGCATGATAAAAATTTTAGGATAATCTACAAAAAACCTCCAGAGCCAAAGACATGAATTTGAACCATGCGAGTGCAAGAAACAGGTAAATAGGAATAGTAGGTCCATTCCAGACCAGTTCGAAAATCACAACCATGCACAAGCATACAAGAGAGACCGGGCTATACAAAAGTTGCAAACCACCAGGATCACCTTCATAGCCTCCATGCAAACAGAGCAACAGAGAAACTGCCTTCAGTGCTAAGTCATAACACCCAGCACAAGCACAATACTTCATGGCTAAACAATAGCACAAGCAAATCCATACTACCAAGGAGCCTCTCACACAAACACCTAGCATGAAACAATGCTTTGCTGCAGCACAACCACAAGCACATCTCACGCCCTTTGCATCAGGAAGATTTGTTGCGAGTCAAGAGCCTCAGACCATATTGGAACAATATGATCAAATCCAGTCATCTCCAATGTCTTTCAAAACTACGTGTTGAATCAAAGAAGTAGGAACTTCCACTCATCGAAGGATCAATCACCAACTGATTTCTCTAGATTTCCTCAAGCTTTCTAGGTTAAGAAATCATCACAAGAGAAATACCCAGAACATTAGTAACCAGGAGAAGGCTTTGACACCACTTGTTGGTATCATCAAGCCTTGACCTCCCTTAACTAGCTCTGATACCACTTGTTGGGGATGCGGGATGGGTCTGTCACCATAGAACACATCTAAGACAACAGTGCCTTAGTGATTTTCATTTCTTCAAATCACTTCAAAGACACAAAAATATGCCATAAAGCGGAAGCAGGCATAGTTGATCCCCCATTAATCTTTCTGAGAAAATTAAATAGTTAACAAGATATCAGATTCAACATAGGCATAGATTCAAGAACATGAATCAGACAACATGAAATACAAACATATGGACACACACATATACGTGGGGAGAACCTTTTTAGGTAAAAAACCCCACCTCCAAACCACTCAGCTCACTTGTATTATTTAGTAACAAAAAATAGTTACAATACAAAAAACAAAGCTATGCTCTTTAGGAGATTAGATCTTGTCCATCTAGAGAAAGCAGGAAACACAAAAATATAGAACCTTCACACAGTTACAATGTCTTCAAGAGACATACTATGTAGATTTCCTTCAACTCCTCAGTTGACTATCATAGCCAGCCTCATGGCCAGGCCAGCCACACGGCCTCCACAGGTTCACATCTTCATAGAACTAAGAGACAAAGTGTTCATGGTCAGAACCACTTGAACACACTATTTGCCTCTCACTCTATTCGCTCATGTCCTTCTACATGCACACAAGATTACCTAATCTCTTACTGTGCACCAACCTGTCCAACTAATGAACTATGATTAGGATATCATTGGCAGATCTTCTTGCATCAGACCACCCAGGCATTCAATTCCTTGCCTCAATCAGGTCCTATCTTCATCTGAAAACTAGGTTTACAATAACTATCATCACTATTTTGGCACCTAGCCAATCAACACTCTGACACTGAGCCACGTGTCTCCTTTTTGTTCGTTCACTGCTTTGACCTCTGGTTAAACTCAGTCAAGCTCAGTCAACTGAGCTCCAAGCTCACCTCTACCATCTACCATGCTACTGCACCAAGTCCAAATAACCATCGTGGTATGGTGGTGAGCCCACATTGACCCCTCAACCTCCTACTACACTATAGTCGAGCTTAGTCAACCTAGCCGTGGTAATGCAGTGAGCCCACCTGAGCTAACCCGGACTCTCCTCGTACTACCACTGAGATCAACGGGCCACCCCACAGTGTGGTAGTAATCTCACCCAAGCTCCATCTCTGTTTGCCCCATGCTATTGGGCCCCGACCACCAGACAACCACGGCAAGGCGGTGACACCGCCAGCCAAGACCATTAACAGTCAATCATGCTGCCACGGGGATGGTAGGCCACCCCGCGGTAGGGCGATGGCCTCTAGGTAGACTTCCAACTGTCTTACTGTGGCCACCATGGTGATTTATCTCATCACCCATGGTATGGCGGTAACCGCATTCATTGACCACCAACCATCCACCACAACCAGTGCGGCTTCCTTGAGCATCGTCTGCAGTAAGGCGGTAACTGTCACCAGACTGCCGCCCTTCAACCGCCAGCTGCTACCACGCTACCATGCCACCACGCCACAAACAAGCAAGTCCTACAGTAAGGTGGTAAGGCCTTACTCTGCCAACACGCTGCCAACCGCTCTACCTTGCCACCTTCGAGCAACCCTTGTGGTATGGCGGTAACCGCCACGTCAACTGTCATCGTTCACCATGCCACCGCCAGTCTAGAAGAAGACCACCATGGTAAGGCAGTAAGACCGCCCAACCGCTAGACCAAGCAAGGTGGCCCATGGTAAAGTGGTAAACTACACAACCATGCCACTAAGGAAAGCTTGCAGCGGTATGGCGGTAAAGGCCAGAAACAGGGCTCCAAGGCAAAATGGAAGTCCAAGCCAAGAAGATGAGGCATAAATATCCAACAGGTGGTGCTTTGGACAAGTACCTTGGTGAAAACCTTGAAAATAGGTGCCTTGTGTAAATAAAGTACTTTCCATCCACTGAGATCTCTACGGCTTTTTTTCTTCACTTTCCATCCACCCATCCCCATTTGCATCATAGCTTGATCCTCTATTTTTATCATGATCCCTCCTAGACCTACTTGAAATATTCACAAGGTCAGTTTATCTTGCCTATATCAGAGTAGTCTATCACATCACACTAGGGGCATTTTCTTGTATCTACATCAAATCAGATTCATGTATATTCTAGTAGTCTTCCTTAAAATAAAAAATCCAAAAACATTCATAAAATCCTTCAAAAAATCCAAAACGTCACAAAATCAAAAATCCAAAAACATTCAAAACATATCAAAAACCCTAAAATAGAGTCATCATGTCAAACTACGTTGTCTTTGAGCTTGAACGTAGGCAAGGCCATCATCGATCAGCCCCTAAGACACATTAGGTTAGTCCTTTAGGAGTCCTTCATAATAAGTTGGCAATTCATTTGTTCGTATCTCATCAATAATCGAGTCTATGTCAATCGAACTACTTGGTCTCTGCATGTATAACGTAGGCAAGTCTAATCTTTGATCAGCCCCTGAGACCCCTAGGATAGGTCTATAGGTTAGTCTCTTGGTCAAAATCTGAGAAAAACCAAAAAAAATGTTGGAAATTTTGAAAATCAAAACATTTGTAAAACATCTAAAAAATGCCAAAAATAACCTCAAAACATTTCAAAAATTCAAAAACATTTATAAAAGCCAAAAAATCTATCTGTCCCATCTCTCTTACCCGAAATAAGCGTTCACTCATAATAAATCAATCATCACCATCAACCTTTGGCAAACCAATTGGAAGCAAGCTTAGCAGTCGAAAGTGTGTTCTCAAATGTTGGGGTCTTATGACTAGGTTAGTAGATAGGCAAGTTAGTTATCTCATAGTATCAATGGCCTATCATCCCGTCAATCTCATCATCATCTCATAACATCATGTCCTAGGATGCATCCTTCCTATAATGGACATCAACATTAGGCATCACCATAGTTTAGTCTTGGCTAGCGGTATGAAGAACATTAGCTTGTTTGTTTACTTGATCTTTGTCTTTTGATTTATCTTATTGTGCTAATTCCAATGACCTCTCAATGATGTCTAGATAAAGAGATTTAGAGAGAAAGGAATGGGCCAATGATCATTATCTTTTTATCTATTGTGCTTGTTGGATGTTCTTTTAATATAACCTTAGTCATGTGTACTTTGTTTGATTTGTAGGGAAGGTGTTTTACAAGTCTTGTTGACCACATAAGAAGGCTTTCTTTTCTATGTTTTGGTCTGAGATGTTTAAAATATCTGAGCTACCTTGTAAATAAGGTTTCGTATGCCAAGTGTGAACAAGGATACTCTTATCTGATTGTCGATTCAAAGTCCATCACACAAAGTACAATGCCATCTTGGTTCTTTATACCTTGATTCATCATGCCTATGTGTGTTATCAAACATAAGGTAAGTAAGCCCTTTTAAAATCCCAATTCCTGATAAGCAATACATCATCATCTCTCATCATTATCTCTAATAAAGTCTCGGTAGATCATGGACTTGTTGGATCCTCTTTTCATCAACTCATTTCTTCTTTCTTCTCTTTGCGCTAACATGCTATCATGACGGTCGACCGAAAACATTGCCAATGCATACATCTTGAACCTCTTTGCCATGAGATCGACCCTCAAATCCTATTTTTTGTCCAATCTCTTGAGGGGGCAGTAAAATAGCATATTTCTTGTTGCTGGGGTAGCAGTGAGGCATTTGAAATAAAAATAAAAATTGAATTTTGATCTTGGCGAATTTATTCTTTGAACCAACATAGCGAGCACATTGCTTCAAAGAGGGGCAAAATGTAGACACCAAAATTATCTTGATTGATATTGTGCACTCGATCTTGATCCACTAACATCACTTTTTCCTAAATAACCTCTTTACTAACCAGTTAATTAAATAATCCTTTTTAATTAATTCATCATAATTCCTCTTTTAAATTAAGTAAACCATCTTATTTGATTAAATCATTTTATTGAATTAACTCTAATATTCCTCTTTCATTAAATAAATTAATTTTATTTAATCCTAATGTTCCTCTTTTAATTAAATAATTCATTTTATTTGGTTAAATCATATTCCCTCTTTTAATTGAATAAATTAACCCTTATTTGATTAAATCTAACATCACCCCTTTTAATTAAATAAATCAAACTTTATTTAATTAAATCTAATTCCTCTCATTTTTATTTAAATAAATCCAAAAATATATGTCAAAAATGTCAACTCAAACTAATCTCCACTTAATTTGATTAAATCCTAATTAACTCTAACTCTAATCCATCAAATCCTCTAGATTTTGCAACTCGCACAAGTAAATCAATTTAATTGATTTATAAATTCTCTTATTTTCATTCAAAAAGGTATCTTGTTGCAATATTCTTCCAATTTGAAATCTCCCCCCAAAAGGATTTGTCTTCCAAAATGGCATTAACTCCTCTTACAAGTATTTTTTCTTGAGCCAAGTGGCATTAACTCCTCTTCCACATCCTCTTCCACAAGCAACCTTTCAAATTTTAAATTTCCACCTAATGGCATTTATTTGCACATTCACCAAAATGTCCTTATTCCTCCTCCACTAACATGTTGACAAGTAGCACCTTTCCATTGGCTCATGTTTAGTCCCATATTCATCCCATTTTCTCATTTCTCCATCATTCTCTCTTATAAATAGAGATCTCCTCTATTGATTTTGTATTGACAACTTTATGCAAGGTTATTATCTATAGATTTCATCAAAGCTTTGCAAGGAATTGGGAAAGGGCTATTTTCCACATCAAAATAGCACCAATTCCCCCATGGGATGCTAGGTTTGAGTGTTTTTGAGCAAGATCTAATCTTTATTTGATTAGTTTCATGTTATTTCTTGTTCTTTTACATTTGAATGAGTCCTATGGGGAATGTTTTTTTTAGATTTGTTATGGACTAACATCGTGTTGCTTGATGATGTTTGAATAGGTCTAGAGCAACCATTCACATTTTGGCACTAGCAGTCTTCTTTAAAATCCTTTAAAAAATCCAAAACATTTGTAAAATCAGAAAATCCAAAATCATCCAAATCATATCAAAATTCCAAAACAAGTCAAAAATCCAAAAGTTGAAGAATAGAGTCATCATGTCAAAATACATCATCTTTGAGCTTGAATGTATGCAAGGTTGATCTATAATCTTCCCCTGAGACATTTAGGTCAATCCTTTAGGAGTCTGTCATAATAAGATGATAATCCATTTGTTCTCATCAATAATCAGAGTCATCTAGTCAAACTACAGGGTATGTGAAGGATCATCATCGAAAAAACAGACCCTTAAGTGGCGATGAAAATTCAAAAAATCAGAGTTAGGCAACTTGACATAAAAATTTGAATAAGTTATCCATATTATTCCAAAAATATGTAAGACTAAAATCTATAGAAAATTGAATTTAGTTTCTAAACAACTAGGTTTTTTTTTTTTTTTAAATCTATTTGGTGAAAATTTGAAATTTCAATTTAGTAGTACTTAAATTTTAGGGAAAAAATAAGTAGGTGTCTTTCTGACCACCCTAACCACAATAAAATGATAATATTTTTTTTATAATATTTTAGATATAAGTAGAGGACTCATGTCCCGATGTGATGCATATTGTTTTGTAATTTTTTTCCAAGTAAATAATTAATTATGATTTTTTTATTACAACTTTTAAAAAATATAAAAACTAGTATGTCTAACCACCTTAACTTGGTAAAAAAATAATGAAATTCATTTTATTTTTAATCCTATAGTATGCAAAGCATAGAATGTGATACATGTTTCAGATTCAAAAAATGTGATACCATTTGAAAGCTATAGATGTTTTTTAATCACCCTATCAATTAGGACTTTAGTCATAATTCAAATAGAAAATAATAATTTTTATTTATTAAATTCAAAGTAAATAATAATTTATATTGATGGAAAGATGAGAATCTCCTTTATAAACCCTTTTCATTTCAACAATTTTGGGTAAAAAAAAAGTCATCAGCCACATGGGCCATCATATCACTTACATATCACCACTTTTTGGCACATCATTATCTTGCACATACCCTACATGGTATCTGCATGTTTAACATAGGAAAGGCTAATCCTTGATCAACCCTCGAGGCCCCTAGGATAGGTCTTTAGGTTAGTCTCTTAGTCAAAATCTCAAAAAAAACCAAAAAAAAAGTTGGAAATTTTGAAAAATCAAAACATTTGTAAAACATCTCAAAAATGCCAAAAATAGCCTCAAAAAATTTCAAAAATCCAACAAACATTCATAAAACCCAAAAAATCCATCCATCCCATCTCGCTCTCACCTGAAACAAGAATTCACTCATAATAAATCAATCATCACCTTCAAAATTTGGCAAACCAATTGGAAGCAAGCTTAGTAGTTGAAAGTGTGTTCTCAACCGTCAGGGTCTTAGGACTAGTTTAATAGATAAGCAAGTTAGTCAACTTTTAGTATCAATAGCCTATCATCTAGTCAATCTCATCATCATCTGATAACATCATGTCCTATGATGCATCCTTCCTACAATGGACATTAACATCAAACATCACCGTAGTTTAGTCTTGGCTAGTGATATGAAGAACATTAGCTTGTTTGTTTACTTGATCTTCATCTTTTGATTTATCTTATTGCGCTCATTCCAATGACCTCTCGATGATGTCTAAACAAAAATATATTGATAGAAAGGAATGGGGCACCGATCATTATCTTTTATCTGTTGTGCTTCTTGTATGTTCTTGTAACATAACCTTGGTCATATGTACATTGTTTGATTTGTAGGGAAGGTGTTTTAGGTGTCTTGTTGACCACATAGGAAGGCTTTTTTTTCTATGTTTTGGTCTGAGATGTTTAAAATATCTAAACTTCCTTCTAAACAATATTTTGTATGCCGGTTATGAATAGGGATACTCCTATCTAATTGTCGTGTCAAATTCCATCACACTAAGTACAACACCATCTTGGTTCTTTATACCTTGATGCATCATGCCTATGTGTGTTATCAAACATAAGGAAAGTAAGCCCTTTTAAAATCCCAATTCCTGATAAGAAATACATTATCATCTCTCATCATTATCTCTAATAAAGTCTCAATAGATCATGGACATGTTGGATCCTCTTTTCATCATGTCATTTCTTTCTTCTCTCTGCGCTAACATGGTATCATGACGGTCAATAAAAACATCACCAATGGATACATCTTGAGCCTCTTTGTCACAAGATCAACCCTCAAATCCAAATTTTCATTTGATCTCTCAAGGGGGTAGTATACCAGCATATTTCTTGTCGCTTGGGCAATAGTGAGGCATTTGAAAAATTAAAAAAAATGATTTTTGATCTTGGTGAAGTTATTCTTTGAACCAACGTAGCATGCACATTACTTCAAAGAGGGGAAAATGTAGACACCAAAATTATCTTGATTGATATCGTTCACTCTATCCTGATCCACTAACATCACTTCTTCCTAAATCACCTCTTTGATAACCAGTTAATTAAATAATCTTTATTTAATTAATTCATCATAATTCCTCTTTTAATTAAATAAACCATCTTATTTGATTAAATCTAACATCACCCCTTTTAATTAAATAAATCAAACTTTATTTAATTCAATCTAATTCCTCTCATTTTTATTTAAATAAATCAAAAAATCTATGTCAAAATGTCAAATCAAAATAATCCCCACTTAAGTTGATTAAATATTAATTAACACTAAGTCTAATCCATCAAATCCTCTAGATTTTGCAACTTGCACAAGTAAATCAATTTAATTGATTTATGAATTCTCCTATTTTCATTCAAAAAGGCATCTTGTTGGAATATTCTTCTAACTTGAAATCTCCCCCCAAAAGGATTTGTCCTCCAACATGGCATTAACTCCTCTTAGAAGTCATTTTTCTTGAGCCAAGTGGCATTAACTCCTCTTCCACAAGCAATCTTTCAAATTTCAAATTTCCACCTAATGACATTTATTTGCACATTCACCAAAATGTGTTCATTC
Source organism: Sequoiadendron giganteum (assembly GCA_007115665.2). Classification (NCBI taxonomy): domain Eukaryota; kingdom Viridiplantae; phylum Streptophyta; class Pinopsida; order Cupressales; family Cupressaceae; genus Sequoiadendron; species Sequoiadendron giganteum. The sequence goes on along the minus strand of CM021106.1, from coordinate 352,436,350 downwards.
CTCCATCACTAGCATGTTGACAAGTGGCACCTTGCCATTGGCTCATGTTTAGTCCCATATTCAACCCATTTTCTCATTTCTCCATCATTCTCTCCTATAAATAGAGAGCTCCTCTATTGATTTTGGATCCACAATTTTATGCAAGGTTATTATCTACAAATTTAATGCAAGTTTGTCCATTTTCATCCAATTTTTCATAGCATTTCATCCATCTTAGCTAGGTTATGGCCAAATTTTGATCAATGAGCATCATTATTGACAATCTTCATCAAAGATTTGAAAGGAATTGGGAAAGGGGTATTTTCCACATCAAAATAGCACCAATTCCCCCATGGGATGCTAGGTTTGAGTGTTTTTGAGCAAGATTTAAGCTTTATTTGATTAGTTTCATGTTATTTCTTGTTCTTTTACATTTGAATGAATCTTATGGGGAATGTTTGGTTTAGATTTTTTATGGACTAACATTGTGTTTGATGATGTCTGAACATGTCTAGAGCAACCATTCACAGTAACTATTTCTTATATTAACTATATCTTGATTATCCTTGTCATGATAATCTTAAAGAGATATTAGGAAAATATAATGTAATCATTTTTGGATAAGTGGCTAGTCATGAGTGGTCATGGGGATTAACTACTTGAGTCACCTATCTCACGAATTTAAATATTCTAAATTTAAAAGGTAAAAGTGTTGAACACCCAAAATACTAAGAGGAGAGTTGAATCAGTATTCTTTTAAACCAGTTAAGAATTTAAGCATTCAATCCTCATAGGACAATAAATTTGTAGTAATGAATGAAAGCATGAAAACTGTTAGAGTAATAAGTTATTCCACTTAATTAATTATATCATATTGGTTAATTGATTAAGTTACTATTCTTTTAGTTGCTTAAACTAAACTTATGCACATTAATAATTGATTAATTATTAAGTGTGCACACTAGGGTTTCCTTTTAGGTCAACATTAGGGTTGCATACTTTTCTTTTATAAAGCAATTCATCTCTTGTAATTTTTGAATTTTTAATATATCAATTTGCACATCTTCATGCAAAGCTCTTGATTTTTATTGTTTTTCTCTTCTGTGGAAGGCCTTTTGGTTTGCATGTCTGATCTTGGTTTCTAACATGGTATCAGAGCCTTGGCATGGAACCCCTTCTTAGATTTTTGAGAAAATCATTGTAGAGTTCGTTCGGGATTCCTCGAGGGTTTCATTCCTTGAGTTATTTTATGCAACATTTTGGATCAGATCGGGCTTTACCATTGGATTCAGAGCACCGGAAAAAGTCAGGATTGACTTTCATTTTACTGATTTTGGTCATCGTTGAAGAAATCTGTGAGGGTTTCACGTTCGGTGATTTTTTGGAAGCTCTAGAGGTAGCTGATTTGTTGGAGCATTTTGACCACAAACGGAGGTCACCATCGCATTCACAGTGGCCAAAAACCCTAAGAATGCCTGTCATTTGGTTGATTTCTAAACAGTTGGTCCAGAAGGCAAAAAAAATTTGCCAGGGAGGTCGTACGGCCTCTCCAACATGCACTCCGAGGCGAATTTCTTTTCAAAAAAATTAAGAATCAGGTGCCACCAAAGCACCACCCATGGAGCGGCGCCACAGTGACGCACCACCCACGGAGTGGAGCTCCAGCAAAGCCCACCAACCGCATGGTTGTGGTGCCCTCTCGGTTTGGCGGTGCCCGCCCGGTCTAGCTATGACCGCCAGCCATCTGGCTAACCGCCAGTGGGTTTTTAGGGTTTTCTTAAAAAAAAAAAAAAAATAATATGCCACCAAGGTCACATGGGCGACCAGCGCCCGGCCCTGGGGGCCTTTTTTTTGCTTTTTTTGCAAAATAAGCAGAATCGGGAAAATCGGCATAACTTTTCACTCGGTTGTCAAAATTGGGCAAATGAGATATTGTCAGAAAGCTGGTTCCGAGCACTATCCAATGGTGCTGGTTTTTCTATCATATTTTGCATCTAGTACTTTTTATTTTTTTTTTGAAGTCAGATCTTCATTTATGACTCTTGAGCTCATAACTTTTTGCCACGATCTCCAATTTTCGCGATTCTTGCGGCTTTGGAAAGGTATTAAGGAGCTCTATTTTTTAAGTCATGCACTTTTTTTGTATCCATCCCAGGTTGATCACTTAGTCCAGATTTGGCCCGATGGGTTGTTTGGAGATTACTTGGATGTTTTGGCAGTTGGAAGGGTGAAACTTGAATCTTTGCACTTTATTTTTAGTAATACATCATTCAATCATCTACTATTGCTTTATGGATTCTAGGGTTGTTCCCGTTTGGATTTTTTGAGTGTTTCATGGCATCAGATTTGATGTTGCATTATTATGATTCTGATATGGTTTCTTGTAAATAGAAGTATCTTTCCTTGCTTGCTAGATTGCGGTTCCAGTGTTACTCTACAGTGTTCTTCCAGTGCTTCTTTGCAGGAGTCATCTCATTGTAGGGGGGTTTTGTCCTACTGGGTTTTCCTTCTCTACCTCATTATTGCATTTGTAAATGGGTACCTGATCAGGCCTAGTTGTCAGGACCCATCTTTGCTTTCATGCATCTTTTTTCTAGTGTTTTAGCTACTTCCTAAGTTCATCTTAAGGGGGGGTGTTAGAGTAATAAGTTATTCCACTTAATTAATTATATCATATTGGTTAATTAATTAAGTCACTTATTCCTTTAGTTGCTTAAGCTAAACTTACGAACATTAATAATTGATTAATTATTAAGTGTGCACACTAGGGTTTCCTTTTAGGTCAACATTAGGGTTGCATACTTTGCTTTTACAAAGCAATTCATCTCTTGTAATTTTTGAATTCTAAATATATCAATTTGCAAATCTTCATACAAAGTTCTTGCTTTTTATTGTTTTTCTCTTCTATGGAAGGCCTTTTGGTTTGCATGTCTGATCTTGGTTTCTAACAAAAAAAACCAAAACCATCACATAACACATGAAAACAACATTTTTACATAGAAAACCCAAAATGGGAAAAACCAAGGTGAGGATTAGGTCACCATATATTATAACTGGTTATACTAATTAAAGAAGTGTTCAATGTAGGTGGAATCATGGTCCAAGTGGACTCACTGTGCACTAAAGGAAGAAATAGATAAATGAGATTGAGGCACACAACCATGTTTTGAGCTATTACAATTACATTTAATATATGCATGAATTACAGTTCCAGTCAAGCTCAAAATACAAACTTTACACACTTCATATTGATATGGCTTAATACTTTACTTTTCTCTACAATTGATTTATATTTGGATAATTCACATCCACAAACTCTTGTTACTTGTCACTACAACTCAAAACACTAAAAAAGATCCTTCATATATATCTGCTTCACCTACAACATAAATTAGGTTTTCCTAATTAGATGTAATATGATGGAACTCTCAAATTTTGCAAATTTGAGATGCCTATTTCAAATCATTTTGTTTCTGCACTTTCAGAAGTGCACCTGAACAATCAGTCCTAACTGACCCGCTTTGGAGGCTTATAGTTTAAAGCTTGTTGATTGTCGTGCAAAACCCATTTGCAGACATACTCAGTAGACATATGTGAGAAGACATGTCAAATTTTAGCCTCCCATGATAAGTTGTGACATCATTTCGAAAAGTGAAGCTGGAAGGTTTTTGCACTGTTCTGCTATTTGCAGATTGTCAGTTTGTGAAATAGAATCCTGTTTGAGCTTGGTTTTCGCAACCAGTTCACTGTCATGAAAAAATGAATGTTGTTCCATATTCCCCATACCTAAATGATCTCAGATGTCAGTTTGTAGAACTTCATGATCTTATTTGCTATTTTTAGCAGATTGAAACCAAATGCAATTTGTTCTGTTTTGCAACTGCATTCCTGACAACCTTTCTGAGAGGCCAACTTCGACCGTCAATAACTTTTGATCAGTGATGTTTCAAAGCAATTCCTTTTGCACACGTGCTCAGGGTATCTTAATGTTTCCCTATGTCTGATGGTAGTTCACCAGGGGTTGAATTGCTATGTTTACAAATTAGCAGTCGAGTGTGTTCTAATTGGTTCAGAACAGTTGTTTCAGAAAGGTTCAACTAAGCGAATTGATGGATTAATATCCGGTTCCTCGTAATTGATTTCTCCAATCCATTTTTTGCACTATACTTTTGGGTCAAATGACTATATGCTTGCAAGGATTTATGTTTTCACGAAGTCGTTTGATCAGTTTCCCACGACGATTCCTGAGTCAACCTGGCCTGTTTTGACTGTTTTCCAAAAAGGATAGAAAATAGTTTCTAAAGGCAACCTAGTTTACCATTCCACTTAAAATGCATCTAGTTGTTGTTCGAGGATGATTTGAGCATGAAATGTGTTTGAAAATGATTTTTTTTTTTAGTTGGGCCACTTGGGGCCCGACATGCTTTGCATTGATAGGACACCGTAAATGCAATATTGCAAATGAGGATAGCATTTCATTTGTAGTGACTCCAAAGTGCATGAATATCTTGAAGCACATCTTGAGTAAAAGACTATTTGAAGGCATATGTTGGTATGCAAAGTTGTCAAGGGGTTTCTTCAAAGAGAAAATTCCAAATAAAGGTAATTGTGGGAAGTTTCATTGTCTACATTTGAAGGATATTTAGATTGATGATGCCAGAGTGCTTGATGAACTGATCATTGAATTTCTTTGTGATATGAGACATGCTCATCAACCCAATCCTGTATGATCGTGGCAGGCTTCTTGATAACTTGACCATGATGAAATGGTTGAATATAAGAATGATGTAACTCCATTTAAGTTTGAGCATTACTCCCTCCTTTGTCTCGTGCACCTCCATTTGTACGAAAAGAAGCAGAATAAGTAGTTGGAAATCAAGATGTATTGGGGAACAATGGAAGGGGCTTCAAAATCGAAATGGTTCCTGACTAGTTCAGATGGAACACAACATGAAATCAAGGGTCTTACTAGCATTTCATATGTTGTTCGAAATAAGGATATACAGCCAATGGAAGCAATGAAAAGGTGTTTGAAACCTTTAAGCAAATGCCACTGGTAGAAGGAGGTTGAACAAAGCTTAGCAGAAGACCCGCGGGTGATAAGAAGGCTCGCGGCCAGTGGTGAGGTGAGTAACCCATAGGGTAGACCAGGAGGCGTGGGCAGACAACAGAGGCCTGCGCATGAGGAGGGAAGCCACCAGGAATGTAGGGTGCATTGGCAGTGGATGAGGAGCCCATGCCAAGGAGGATGGAAGGCTCATACCATGGTGTGGGGCACCTACAAGCAAGGAGGCTCACGTAGAAGGGAAGGACACCAGAGCTGGAGAATCCCACGCTGGATGGAGGAGACTCTATGGTATGAGGAGTAGGGGTCCACGTGGCCAGCATGCATAAGGATTTGCACGTAGGGAGGGGGAGGAAGCCTGTGCAGTCTGAGATGAGGGAATGGCTCACACGGCCAGTGAAGGAAGTGGGCACAGCCTGCAGGTGAAGGGGTCCGCGCACAACAGGGGTGTAGCCAGCCATGACAAGTGAGACCCACGTACCAGCAATGGGGAGACCCATGAGTAGAGAGGGAGAAGGATGTGTGGCTAGTGAGGGGAGGCCCGCCATCAAGAGAAGAAGACCTGCAAAGAAACGCCCGCACCAAACGAAAAGCAAACAAGGAAGAGCAAAATGCAAAAAATTAGCTCAACCTCATAGACCTCGTAAGGATGATGTTGACACAAGCAAAAATCCCGCGAGGTATGCGAGAAGGCACCCAGAGGAATTTTTATTAAAATTCTTCAAATGGTTAATGTTTGTGATCAAAACGGAGGTGGGTCCCGGGAGAAATTTCAAACGCATGGGAAAATTTTTAATTATTTACCCATTAGTGCAACCGGGTGAATATTTAAACGATAAATTTCATTTAGAGGTAAATAATTCACCTGAGGGTGTAAAATGTGAAATATTTCAAAAATGAAATGTTTAAATGAGGCATGGGTAAAGTTTTATTTATCCCACCAAATAGTAAGAGCTTTAAATATTTAAAGGCAATGCTTTTAAATACAGTTGAATGTGGGTATTATATAAAGTTAATCTTATTCACTTTATATTGAAATATGTTTGCTGGGAAGCAAAATATAAGTGCAGCAAGGAGGTAAAAGGCTGAAATAGAATTTTCACGAGAAGAGGTTTTTGAGCAGCTGGATGAAATAATGAAAATCTCCACATGGGGAGATTTTCTGTTGCTGGGCAATGATGGGAAAATGTTGTTAGAGGGAAATTTTGTTATAGGAAGAAGGAAGAGAAGATATTATTTTCAATTTTGATCAACGGGAATGGAGCTGCCATGTGTCTGCAACAGATTCGAATTTAGGGCTGCTCCTGTTTCCTTCTATTCTTTATATCTTATTTTCTCTTCTCATTGTATAGGGTTCTAAGTTTTTGTATTGGGCTGGGTAGATAGGGGTTTGTTAACTCTGAGTTATTTTGAGTCTAGAAGTTGTAATTTCTGATTTTATAAGCAAATACAGCCAGTTTGTGCAAATAAATCATGAAATGTGTTTACATTTTCATGAATATCTTCAATTTGTCTCCATACTTGTACAGTTAAATCATATGAATTCATTAATACAAAGTATTTTGATTTTATCATCTCAAATTTCATGAGATCGTGTTATTTTTTTATGGGTCTCTTTCAAAGAAATGGTTAAATACTGTGAGCAGATAATAGTGATTTTAAGTGTGTAGGTTGGATTTGATAAGGAGAATTTGATGGATAATAGGAGTGGGATTGTTGGTGTAATATACTAATATTAGATGCAAAGCATCAACAATTTTAAATCCATTGGTTGAATGCCATTTGCTGATAAAGTTGTCTTATGTATTTGACTCCATGGCCCAGAATTGGCACTAATTTATCTTGCATCTTAATACATCTCAGAAAAAAATTTTAAATGTAAAATCATTCTTTTTCTTATTGTTTGGATAGTTGTGTATGTCATGTTCTCCTTGTTGATTAGTGAAATTCCTTCAATAGTTTGCCAATATTGAGTGATATTTTAAGTTTCTCAGCAATTCTATGAGAGCATAATCTGTTAAGCAATATCCTCTTAATTGTGTGTCTAGATTGTTTGATATTGCTAAAGGGTTACCCCCCTAGGTCTTACAGACCCTGAAGTGTAGGGGAAATGTGTATCCATTCCATTTCCTGTCAGTTGGCCACTAGTGGTTATAGTTATCCTTGATAGGGTTTGGCTACCTCTTAGAGAACTGCAATATCTATGTGGATTTTAAACAACAACATAATATACAAAATGTAACTTGTTCGCTTAAGATCTATACATACATGCTTTGCACCAAGATTCAAAACTCATAAAAATCTAAAATAGGTTGTCATGGACCTAAAATAACACCCACATAATAGATCAAAACATATCCAAACTCCACAACACATAAAACTCATTAGGTCGACACCAGTAATGACCTAATAGGAAAATTTTCCATCTATACACCCACATTCAGATATGCAGACCTCCAAACTCTATTCCATCTAGAATATACACACTAATAAAACCTATGAACCTTCCCATAGAACCACAAACCTTGATTTCAATTTGTAGAGAAGTGGGAATCCATCAAAACATATGCACTGAACTAGAAAATGCCTATTATTGTAAAGTCGATATACTGTCATTCATAGCTTCAACACCAAGAGCTAAAACAATATGAAATTCTATATTTAGAATCTTCTAAAAACCATCAAAATTACCCCAAAATCTTAAAAATATAACTTATGTAGTGGACCAATGTGGACCCAAAAATTGGATGTCTACAGATAGAGTTACATGTATTGACACTTAGTCATTTTTTTATATCAACCACCTTCATCGAATCAAATTTTCTTACAAAATTATCTTTCATAATCATCCTCAACTATGCTAAATCCATCGAAACTAATCTACACAATGTTTTTCATACAAGAACACAATGTTGAAATTAATGAAAACACTACAATGCATTACTGTACAATTTGTGCTCATCCCACATGCTCATGTTGCCAAAAAATGCATCAATGACAAATTCCTTATTCTTCCAAAATAATCCTCCTCTTTCATTTATTGAAACATGCCATAATTATCTCTAAAATTATTCTTCCCCTTTGACATCAAGGGAAAAGGGCTCATATAACAATAATATTACATATGAGATCTCCCCCTTGATAAATACATGTATACAAACTAAAAAATTAAACTGACTCCCCCTAAGAATTATATTTACCACAACTAAATCAAAAACTTGTTCCAAAAAACACATAACAACACCCACATATATGCATAGAAATATGAAACAGTAAAATGAAATGCACAAAAGAAAGAAATATATTGTCAACTAGAAGAAGAGGTTGACCCTTGTAGATCGTCAAGGTGAGCCTACCATTCTGGTTTCCCTTGTTCCTAAATATTCTTGGTAATGCCAGTCATTCTACATTGGGTTTCCAATTCCATCAATAGTTTTTCACCTTCTTCTAGTTGGGTACTAGATTAAGATTTAACACCTTATTAGTATTCAATATGGTACTAGAGATAGACATGAACTTTGAGTTCACCAGATCCCTAAGACTAGCAAACTACAAAATGATCTTATCTTTTTGTGCTTGCAGTTGGAAGAATTTCTCATGTAGATCTTCTATTATGGACCTTGTGCTTCCATCCATGTCATGTGTTGAATCACAAGCAATCAAAGCTTTATCAATATGAGACTCAATTGATTCCATTTCATCTTTTATGCTCTTTGTGGCTCCAAGCCACTTCATACAAATTAAAAAAAGGCTTTGGCCTCTACCACACAAGCTTGTGCACCCTTGTGATTATCTTAAAATTTATTGTGTGCATGTGAACACTTCACTATTATCTCCATCAATTTATTATCACTCAGCTTTTTCTATATTTCATTCTCTATCTTTCCTTTTATTCTAGTAGCATATTGTTTAAAGGAATCAATCCAATATTTTAATTTTTCCATATCAAAGAGTTAATTGTCAATGGTTGCATCAGATATGACTTCCTGCATAGACTTCATAGCCTCATATATCAATTCTCCACTCTTTTAATGAGTCTCAATTATTTCCTTATGGGTAGATGCATGGAAGACATCTCGCAATTAAAGCTAGTGGAGTGGTGAGATCATTTCCAAGTCCACATTCCCCTATTACATAGGCAATTGTAGTAGTTAATCAGACACAATAGGTTGTAGCTACAATAGCATACTTAGCAGACTCTTTATAGAATTTCTAGAAGTACTAAAAGATTCACTAGTTTCCTTCAAGCTCTCCTTTACAGCCTTATCTTTCAATAACTTCTCCTTGTCACTAGTGTTAATTGGTGTCTCCACTTCTATCTTTCCTTTTGCATCACTAGAGGCATCTTCACTCTTTTTTTCACCATCCTTTGCTATGTCATCTTTACTAGTATATAGTGTGTGCAGTGAAAGTTATTACCTCATAATATGAAAAACTAACTAAGAAATGCAAGATAAAACAACACTAGACCACCTCAAGATTAGGCTATTGATGAGCCTAGAATATGTTTATAATTTGGATATCATGTTATAGTTTTAAAAGCCCTTGCTCTCTTTTATGGATGTTTTAAACTCTGTGGTTATAAACTTTTCATGTTAATGGGTAGTATTCTATGACAAAGCATTCCTATATTATTGCAGCCTAAATATCTTAGTATGTCTATGTTCATTACCCTGTTTTGACCTCTCAATTCACTGATACGATATATGTAGTATTTGGATAAGTAAGATGAATTTGATATGTGTGATTAATGATGGGTATCGTGCTATTATGAGTGCATGCCTTCTTTTGCCTCTATTGCCATGTCTTCTACAGGTTGTTAAAAGCTTGTATGAACGGGTCAATGCACAGCAAAACACGGCCTTGCGGAAAAATCCGCCTCCAGCACACCATTGAAGGAGTCGTTTCAAGTGAGGGTTCTTTGTCTGGGTCATTGGGAAGGAAACTTAATGGATCATCAATCTAGGAAGAGTGGAGTTCTAGATTCCCTCTGAATCTGTTGAGCAGATAAACTTGCATTTATGAAATATGTTCCTCAACCTCAAGAGGCATTTATATCCGCGTCTTTCTCTGTTAGTTAGTTAGTTAGCTATTTCTCTTTAAATAAATGTTCCTCCTATGTGAGTGAACGGGATGAAAAAAAAGAGACTAGACTAGAGAATAGAGATAGAACAGAGTGTATTGAGATTACTGTTATAATGAAAAACAGAGCTTTGTGTTAAAGTTTTCTTACACGCAGAACAACCATGTATATGATTTCGAGTTCATGAATAAAAAGCTGATGAAATTTTGAGTTCAACTCTTGTTTAATTGGTTGATGCTTGCTAAGGGGGCCCACTTAGTAAGTATCTATAGTTAGCTGTTTACTTCCTATTATTTATATGTTAGTATTTCATTCCAGTAAGTTTTAATGCAAACTCTGTCTTATATTGTTCCTACAGCATAAGGAATCCATCTCTGTGTCTGTTCCTACAGCATAAGGCCAGTTCATGGTTTGTGTCCTAGTAATGGTTATTATGATTCCTGCTTTAGTTAAGTGATGCTTAAGTTAGTAATATTTTGTCTCACATTCCTGCATTAGAGTTAGAATTCCTTTCAAGCATTTATTTCAAGTAGGTTGTGGCTAAAATCGATTCTTAGTGCACATACAGTGCCACTCCATTTCAAGTATACGTTCCCTGGTTTGACAAGTAAATGAATGACCATGAGAAGATGTTAGTCACCTACTGGAATGTCCAATTCCCAGGTTAGGATTTTCCATGAATTTTATATCCTTTTGTGGGCGACAACCATTTTTGGCGCCGTTGCCGGGATGGTGTCAAGCTGAGAACTTGTCCTAACCATTTCTTTTAGTAGTAGTTTTTGTATTCAAGAATTTTAGAAATCATTCAAATTTTTAGTTAAGTCCATTACATGCATAGAAGAAGAGATGCTCTAGGGAGATTCTTACCAAACCCTTCATTCACTGATAACGATTTTGAACCAACTTATAATCTATTTGCGGAAGGAGGAAACCAAGATATCAATCCATTTACTAAAGACCCGCTTGCTGAATTTCCCTTTGATCTAGCTGAAGAAGAATCTCAAGAAAATCCATTTGCTTTGATACTTCATCAAGTAGTTATGGCACAAAATCCACCTAATCAACCTTCTGCTTTTGAATTTCCAATCATTGCCCAGCAAGATAATGATAACCTCAAAAATATTCCTTCCTCACTACTTCCAAAGTTTTATGGACTAGTTACAGAGGACCCCGACACTTTCTTGTTCGAATTTGACATCCTTTGCCACAACTATGATTATACTTCAAGTGCTCACAAGTTGAAGTTGTTTCCTGCTACTTTGAAGGAGGGAGCTCTTAGATGGTTTATGAGTTTGGGAAGAGATGCTGTTGACAGTTGGATAGTCATGCAAACAAAGTTTCTTAAGAAATATAAGGAATATTGCAAGAGTGGTAGTAAGGGTGATGATATATTCTGAATTCAACAGAAGGAGGATGAAAGCTTGGAAGACTATATCTCAAGGTTCTTGTTTTCTTTGAAAAATAAATTAGACCATACTCTCAATGAAGAATCTCATAACTTACTTTTCCTAAGGGGAGTCAATGATGCCTGCATGGATGCTCTGGATCTGATGGGAGGAGGAGATATAACCCAAGTGCCTTGGGATGATATTAAGAACATATGTCGCAACTACTCTCGAGCAAATGTGAAGAAGGGTAGGGGTCATCAAGCTACAGTGGGAAATTCTTATAATAATGGAGTTTCATGGATGGAAATTTCAAATTTGCTATCTGATTTCAAGCATGATATCATAAATAATATGGCCACACAGTTGGATACTATGCAAGCTCAAAAGAAACATGAGGAAGCTGAAGTAATTTTGGTCGAGTTCTGTCCATATTGTCGACAAAAGAAGCATGACTACAGATGTAAGATGGTGGCCAATATGGAGGCTAAGCAATTACCTACTGACTTTAAGGCAGTAGAAGGTGATGATGACCAAGTATTCTACATTGCACAAAGGCATCCATGGGCTCAAAGATAAGGTATGCCTCAAGACCTTCTAAATTTTGGTAATCCTTACTCTAATTACAGTAACCAATGGCAACCTACATATGGCCCATCACCACCATGGAATGCCTCTCAACCACAATGGCCTAACTATCTGAATCAACAATGGCAATCTCCTCAAGGAGGTTGGTAGCACCCACAAGGACAATGGGCTCCACCCCAAGGTAACTGGCAGCAGAATCCTTAGTGGAGAAGCTCTCAACAATGGCAGAGCCAATCCCCTGGATTCCTACAGCCATAACAGCCACAACTTCCGGCCCTGATGCCACCATCTACAGCCCCTACAACATCTCCTGCAAATACTGGCCCTCCAAAATAAACACCTATGCCTGCTCAGCCATTGTCAAATCCTAATAATAAGCAACAACAACAGCAGCCTATGTATTTTGCAGAAGCTAATCATTATCCATCTTATGCTTTGCATATTAATGATATCCATCTAAGGTCTGGCACCACACTCCCTACTCCGCAGCCTCCAATAATTACTGACATTCCAGACTCTGTCTCTGAACAACCTGCTGATCCTACAACCAATATACCTATGTTAGATACTGTTTCTAAGGAGACCATCCTACAACATCAAGTCAAACCACCTGTTCCTCAGAGATTGCAAGTAACTACACCCAAGTCTATGGAAGAGCCTACCTTTGATATTTTGGATCAGCCAAAGAATGTACACATCCAAATTACCCTATTCCAATCCTTAAAAGATGTTCCAATTTATGGAAAAGCCATTAAGGAGGCATGTTTAAAGAAACCTGGAAGAAAGAAAAAGGACCCCCAAACTATCCATATTCTTGAAAAATTGGCAGATATTATGTTAGGAAAGGTGGTTATGCCAAAATATGCTGACCCTAGAAGTCTTGTGGTACAAATAAATATTAATGGCCAGTTGGTAAAGAATGTTTTGATTGACCTAGGTGCAACCATCAATGTAATGACCAAACATACTATGGAGTATTTGAATATCCCAACCATTAGGTCTACACCCACCATCATGCAGCTTGCTGACAGTTCCACTGTAACACCTAACTGCCTGGTGGAAGATATAATTGTGAATCTTGAATCATGGGAATACCTCACAGATTTCACCATATTGTCCACTAAGGAGACTTTGGGGGGATATCCTATCATCCTAGGTAGACCATGGTTAGCCACAACTAATGCCTTTATAGGATTTTGTTCTGGAGACATGACAATCTCTAATGGTCATTCAACGAAGAAATTGGCTCTATACCCACCTGCCCAGCCTCAACCAGATTTGTCTAAACCAATTTTTCAAGACTTAGGAGAAGAAACTGAGGATGTCAAATCATTGGCCCAATTGATGATGCTGCAAACTAATCCATTTTCCCAACTTCAGAGTGAGGATGACCTACTTTTCTAAATTTTGTAGTCCAATTCTGATATGAGTAACCCATCTGTACCCAATAACTGTCCTCAGCAATCTTTCCTACATCAACTAATCCCTGAGAGCGTACCATTTGAAATCTCTGCAGTTTATCAACATTTTATCCCACAAGAAATATAGACACCACCTTTACCATTAGATTCCATGAATGATCTTACAAAACAAATTGAGCTGTCTCCAAGCCACTATTTGAATATCAACAATCAGCTACCTAAAGCTCAACAAACTTCTCTGGTCACAATGTTGCAAGATCACCACAATGCTTTTGCATGGGAATAGACCCTTAGCTCTGTACTCATAGGATCTACATTAAGGAAGATTTTTCTCATGTTAGGCAGCCTCAACGAAGGATAAACCCAACACTCAGGGAAATAGTTAATAATGAACTTCAAAAATTGCTTGATGCTGGTTTCATCTACCCTATTTCAGACAGTCAATGGATATCTCCGCTGGTAATTGTTCCTAAAAAAGGTGGGAAGTGGTGAATTTGTGTAGATTATAAGGACCTGAATATTATAACTAAAAAAGATCACTTTCCACTGCCATTTGTTGATCAAGTACTAGACTCATTGTCTAGTAAAAAGTGTTTCTCATTTTTAGATGGATATAGTGGGTATAATCAAATTAAAATTGCCCCTGGGGATCAGGATAAAAAAAACCTTAACTTGTCCATGGGGGATTTTTGCTTACTCTGTCCTACCTTTTGGCCTGTGTAATGCTCCCGCCACATTTCAAAGAGCAGTAATTAGTATTTTTGCTGATATTTCTCATGATTCTATGGAGATTTACATGGATGACTTCACCACTTATGGAGTAACTTATGAAGAAGCATTATCAAATTTGGAGAAAGTTTTGAAAAGATTTAAGGAGCATAATTTGTCTTTCAATAGTGAGAAGTGTTTTATGATGATGCAAGAGAAAATTGTTTTAGGCCATCATATCTCTCTAGTAGGAATTCAGGTTGACCCTGAAAAATAAGAAGTTATTCTAACTTTGCAAACACCTATGAAACAAAAGGATGTTAGAAGCTTCTTAGGATATGCTGGATATTATAGAAGATTCATGAAAGATTTCAGCAAAATAGCCAGTCTCCTGTATGCCTTATTGACTAAGGATTGTGAATTTACTTGGACTGAGGCCTATGACAAATCTTTCCTGCAGCTTAAGGACTTACTTACTAAAGCATCTATTCTTAAGGGACCAAAGTGGAGTTTTCCCTTTCATATACACATAGATGCTTTTGATTATGCCATAGGGACAGTGTTAGGATAAAAGGAGAATTCTATAGAGCATGCCATCTATTTCATCAGCAAAAATATTCAAAGCCTAGAATTAAACTATATTGTCACAGAAAAAAAATTGCTAGCAGTTGTGTATGCTCTAAACAAGTTTCAGCATTATTTCACTGGTTACCAAATATTTGTTCATATAGACCATGCAGCAATAAGGTACCTTATGAATAAGACTGTCATATTTGGTAGATTAGCAAGGTGGCTACTATTGTTGCAGGAATTTGATATCACAGTTATCAACAAGCTAGGCAAGGAAAATGTGGTGGCTAATTTCTTGTCAAGACTTCAAACAGTTACACCTGCCACATCTGAAGTAATTGATGATAGCTTTCTTGATGAACATTTGTTTTCTATTGCTTCTCAAACACCTTGGTATGTGGATATTGCAAATTATTTAGCAGCCAGCAAAATACGAGCTCACTTCTCACCAAAGGACAGGAAGCTGTTGATTGAAAAAAGTTTTAACTTTTCATGGATTATAGACTGTTTGTTTTATATAGGGCCTGACCAAGTCATATGAAGGTGTGTCATAGAAGATGAGACATATGACATTCTGCATGCTTTTTATGATGAGCCATGTGGTGGGCACTTTGCATCTAAAAGAACATCAATGAAAGTGCTTAATACGGGGTACTATTGGCCCACACTACACAAGGATGTTGTAGCCTACACCAAGAAATGTGACAGATGTCAAAGAATGGGGAGACCAACAAAGTGTGATAAAATTTCCTTGTATCCACAAGTGGTCATTACTCCTTTTGATAAGTGGGGAATGGATTTTGTTGGACCAATTGATCCTCCATCCAATGGAAAATTCTACATTTTAGTTTTCACTGATTATGTGACAAAATGGGTGGAAGTAAAAAAAATGACACATGCATGAGACAATAAGGTTGCTGAGTTCCTTTATGAACAAATTTTTACCAGATTTGGAGTCCTTAGAGAACTTCTTACTGATCAGGGAGCTCAATTTACTTCAAACCTGATCACAGCATTGATGAATGACTACAAAATTAGACATAGAAAATCAAGCCCTTATCACCCTCAAGCCAATGGTTAGGCAGAGGTAACTAACAGAGAATTGGAGGCAATCCTTACAAAGACAATCTAGTTACACAAGAAATATTGGACCAATCATCTTCCGGAAGCAGTCTGGGCTTATAGGACAACATGGAAAACAACTACAGGGTTTACCCCTTTTGAGTTGCTTTATGGTAAAACTACCATGTTGCCAATTGAATTTCAGCATAAGACCTTACGGACTGCACTTCAGCTTCAAATTGATCTTTCAGAAGCACAAAAGGAATGCCTCCTATAGTTAAATGCATTGGATGAGATGAGGAAAGATGCCCTCCAGCACACTGAAGCAATACAATAGAAAAGGAAGAAATGGCATGACCACAATATCTGTACAAAGCATTTCTCCGTTGGTGATTGGGCCTTACTCTACGACTCTAGGTATAAAGAGAATCAAGGTAAGCTTACAACAAGATGGCTTGGTCCATATGAAATTGAGAATGTATTTCATAATGGTTCGGTTCAGTTGGCAACAATCGATCCTGTCTGCTTCAAATTGTTGGTTAATGGACACCATCTTTGGTTATACCATAAGCGTGCATCAAAAGAAAAATTTATAAAGCAGTTTGTTTCCCCTGAGGCTAGTGACCTTCATGCAGCAAAAGGCTTCGGTCTTCTTCCTATAGCATCTCTTTGAACACTATGATATACGTCCATAATAAAGGTTTTCTTTTTACCAAAACCACTTTCTCCATCACCATCCATCACCATCATTCATTCATTCCATTTTTCTTTTCTATATCACCCATCCATGTCATCCACCTATCGTACCACCATCATTTATAGTTTCTTTTCAAGCAGTCATTTCTGGTTATGCTGTGATATCTCCCAACATCTGTGAGCATTAACTACGAGGAATGTGATATTCTTTTTATTAGTCACATCATTCATTACTATCAGTTCCTCACCTATCCTTTCGCACATGTGTGGACACATGCCAAATCTTAAGTAGGGGGTGGGGATAATCTATTTCAAATTCTTTCCTTTTGCCATTGCCACATCTATTAAAGATAGTTTTTTATCGTACTTGCCGCCAAATGAATGTATGCTTTTCCCTGATCAGTAAGTTAACTGCTTAAATTAAGTAGTTCTTAAAAATCATTGCATGCAATTGTCTTTTATATTTTTTTTTTTGGTAAAGTAAAAAGGTAAAGAAGCCGAAACGAAAGAAGCAGAGTAGAGAAAGGTGTTTTTCAAATATTCAGAAGAGGTTGAGATTCAGGTGTTTTAGCAAAAATAGTAGTGAATATGGGTGGTCAGCTAGTATGACATGAACCAGCTGGTCATGAGGCCTTAACATGAGACCTTCAAATAGTTCAGGCATTCAGTATGTGTGGATGGCTAAATTACTTTTTGAGTATCGATTCCTTTAATGAGGAAGCTGCTGAGGAATTTTTGAGAACTCTTTCTGAAGGAGAGGCTACAGTACGGGATTTAATAGTAGTCATTACTAAGGAATAGATTACTAAGATAACCGAGCTTCCTGTAGCTGGAGAAAACTTTCCTTCAGGAAGGCATGCCGTCTCTTCCAAGGCAGAATTCACATTGCCAACTGATGGACCCTTGGAGGTTTCAAAGCAAGGATGCAAAAGGGTGTCACTACCTTATCCATATTCAAAATATGCCTCCTTTATAATCAGGTATTTAACTTGTGAAGGATGCTTTTCCTATTTGCATTTCTATCACTTTAAATTATTGAGTCATATGAGGCATGGGTTAGCTATACATGTCCAAAATTTCTTGATAAAACTTTTGGAGCAGAGTGCCCATGAAACCCAGAAGGGTAAAGACAATTCCATCTCCCATCATGCCCTTATTAAATTGCTAACTAAGCATTCTTTGAGGGACACATCACCCCTTTCTTGGCAAGAATTTTTTGCCTAGAAAGGACCGCAACCTCTAGAACCTCCTAGAACACTACTTGCACAACCCAAGAAAAAGAGAAAGAGAGTAGAGTCTTCAAGTAGAGAAGCTGAGCAACAATCACTTGCTTCTCTTGCAGCACCTAGTCCTATAGCCACTATAACTGAGCCCTCTAGCCAAGTTAAAACTATGTCTACATCAAGGAAAGAGAAAGGGAAAACCAAAGTAGGAGAACCATCTAGTGCTGGGCATACCCCAGAAGAAAACCCTCAAACGAAGAAGCAAAAATGAGCTACCCGACTTTTTCCTGCAGCAACACCTAATGTCACCATAGTTTCATCATCCTCTCCTTCTGAGTCTCAAACCCCCAAGCAAGCTGGGAAGAGAAAAGTTGTAAGAGAACCCCCTTCATCAGCTACATTACCTAAAAGAGCTTTAGCAAGAAAATGAAATAAAACTACCCCAATCTCTTCTGCCCAACCTAAAATAATAGTCATTTTAGAGGAGTCCGAGGAGCTCATTCATGAAAATTCTCAGAGTATATCTGAGAATTTTCCACTTAGCTCCTCTATTATTCCTGATGATATACAAAATGAAACAGAGGAAGTTGGGGAAGTTCAGCAAGGTTGTGATAATAAAGGGAGAATGTCAAGTCTTGATGACTTGGCTGATGCAGCTGAAAGAATTTTTGAGGAAACACAGTCCCCTCTTGACCAGCAACATGAATTAGTCCTGTAGCAAGAACATGAGCAATTTGAGCAGCTTGAGACATCTAATGCAATACAATTGCCCTCTGAAACATGTCAGGCATTGGTTGTGTATAAGAGAACAT
Organism: Sequoiadendron giganteum; assembly: GCA_007115665.2. Classification (NCBI taxonomy): domain Eukaryota; kingdom Viridiplantae; phylum Streptophyta; class Pinopsida; order Cupressales; family Cupressaceae; genus Sequoiadendron; species Sequoiadendron giganteum. Next base: position 352,417,758 of record CM021106.1, on the reverse strand, counting down.
TGCTAATCAAATACTTAGAATACCTTCAGATAATCTGGAGGCCTATGACACTTCAGACCTTGAGTTTTCGCCATTTGGCTAAAACTCAAATGCAACAAATTCTGTGGGAGGAAGAGAAGAAGAAATTAAAGAAAGAGATTGAAAATCAAAAACAGGAAATCGAGGAGGTGAAAGAAAAGATGAATGAAATGATGAAGGTAGCAGGGCAAATCATGGAATGTAGGCCACCACTTAGAGTGTATGAATTATGCCTCAAAGAGCAGTTTCTGTGGTTCCAATTTATGAGAATTTCTAAAAACCTTGATCCTATTCCTAATTCTGCTAAAGAATTCTATGATGCCTATCAAAAAGCACCTAATTGGCTAAGGAGTTCTATGTGTGAATTTTATTTACATGGTTTATTAATCCCTTGTGAAACTGAGTGGAATCCACTTCTTTTCATAGGTGACATACATTTGAGATCACTTATGTCCTGGATGACAAATGAAATTAATTATGGGAAACAACTTGAGGATTATGAGGAAGTTGAGCGGAAAGAACCTATTCTCCTTAGATCAAAAAGCTCAGACCCTCAAATATTTTTGAGAGCCTGGTTTTCTATTGCATATGGATTTTATGATCCTGCAGCAAGGATAAGGATATTTGATCTTAGGAAATAGGTTTATGACGAGTTTAAAGGCCAACCATATTCATTCTGGAAGATTTTAGCTTCCAGAAGTAAAACAAGATGGGAAAAGCTAACAGTTGGTCTAAGAAAGTTCGAGCCCCATAGTCCCTTGAATTTAAGAGCAGCCGTCAGGAGATCAGAAAGATATATGCAGTTGGGTCTTCAAGAAAGATTTGAAATATGGTTGCCACTGACATTTAGACCTCCTACTTTCATGTGGCTACTATATCCTTATCTGGCCACAGATATCAATGAAGACACAGAAGCTCGCAGATACGAAAGATGGCAGAATTGCAGAGGTTTCTACTATAGGTTTGGGACTGCACTACAAGGCCATGTGACTCCTAGAGATTTCAGGGATACAACCAGGAAGATTAATGTTGGAAGACCAGCAATAGCTAAAGTAGGGGGCAAATGATCAGCCCAGAATATGTTTATAATTTGCATATCATGTTATAGTTTTAAAAGCCCTTGCTCTCTTTTATGGATGTTTTAAATTCTGTGGTAATCAAATTTTCATGTTAATGGGTAGTATTCTATGACAAAGAATTCCTATATTCTTGTAGCCTAAATATCTTAGTATGTCTATGTTCATTACCCTATTTTGACCTCTCAATTCACTGATACGATATATGTAGTTTTTGGATAAGTAAGATGAATTTGATGCATGTGATTGATGATGGGTATCGTGCTATTATGAGTGCATGCCTTCTTTTGCCTCTGTTTCCATGTGTTCTATAGGTTGTTAAAAGCTGGTATGAATGGGTCAATGCACAACAAAACATGGCCTTGCGGAAAAAGCCACCTCCAGTACACCATTGAAGGAGTCATTTCAAGCGAGGATTCTTTGTCTAGGTCATTGGGAAAGAAACCGAATGGATCATCAATCTAGGAAAAGTGGACTTCTAGATTCCCTCTGAATCTGTTGAGCAGATAAACTTGCATTTATAAAATTTGTTCCTCAACCTCAGGAGGCATTTATATCCGCATCTTTCTCTGTTAGTTATTTAGTTAGTTGTTTCTCTTTAAACAAATGTTCCTTTTGCGTGAGTGAACGGGATGAAAAAGAAGAGACTAGACTAGAGAATAGAGATAGAACAAAGTGTATTGATATTACTATTATAATGAAAAATAGAGCTTTGTGTTAAAGTTTTCTTACACGTAGAACAACCATGTATGTGATTTTGAGTTCATGAATAAAAAACTGATGACGTTTTGAGTTCAACTCTTGTTTAATTGGTTGATGCTTGCTAAGGGGGCCCACTTAGTAAGTATCTATAGTTAGCTGTTTACTTCCTGTTGTTTATGTATTAGAATTTCATTCCAGTGAGTTTTAATGAAAACTTAGTCTTATATTATTCCTAAAGCATAAGGCTAGTTCATGGTTTGTTTCCCAGTAATGGTTATTATGATTCCTACTTTAGTTAAGTGACGCTTAAGTTAGTAATATTTTGTCTCACATTCCTGTATTAGAGTTAGAATTCCTTTCAAGCGTTTATTTCAAGTAAGTTGTGGCTAAAACCGGTTCTTAGTGCACATATAGTGCCGCTCCATTTCAAGTATATGTTCCCTGGTTTGACAAGTAAATGAACGACCATGAGAAGATGTTAGTCACCTACTGGAATGTCCAATTCCCAGGTTAGGATTTGCCATGACTTTTATATCCTTTTGTGGGTGACAACCAGCTATGTTGAATAAAAATTAAAAAAGGAAGATAAATCAAGAAAGTATACTGTTTACTTGTGTTGATCCTTGGTTGGCCATTTATAGTGTTTTCGATGTGTGCTCCTTCATTGCAAGCTTGTGATGATAGTGGTAGTTGAATTATTAATGATGGTGGGTGAGTACAATAATGGCTACTAGAATGAAAAATGCAAGAGAGTAAGAGTGATGAAATAAATTACTAGAATGTTTGAATGGCTTGAGAGCATAAGTGTGATAAGAATGCATAAGGTCCCTTAATGAATGAAAAAGGGGGTTATTTATAGAAAAAATTGAATTATCTAGAGGATTCAATGGTCAGGATTGAGCCACTATGACCAAGATGGAGGGCTATGGTGAGTTGAGGACTCACAAGTCCTCACATCTTTCCATGTGGAGGATGAAGTGTCCAAAGGACATGGTGAGATGGAAAAGGTACAAATGATGTGTAAAAGGCCATGTGATCCCAAGGTACTTGAAAGTACCTTGGGATTGAAGAGGATCTCCACAAAAAGTAATCCCTTGTCCCTAAGTGGGGCTGAAAGTGACAAGTGAGGACTTTTAGAAAGTCCACCCTTGTCACCATGGGGATTGGAGATGACATGGGAGAAACAAAAGGGAATTTTTAATTCACTTTCTAGGAATAAACCAATGGGTAAGACAAGATTCCCCTAAAAAGGGTCTTTGTCCCATGTTCATGATGTGACCTTTAAGAGGTCATGGGGAAGACAAATGTATGGGGGGAATAAGTGTGAATTTTTAATTCACATGGGGAAGAGGTCAAACTAAATTAGGTAAATACCATGAAAGGTTGACCTAAGGACATTCTAGAAAGGGTAAGTGATTAGGATTAGGATTGTGCAAACAAGTGATTAAGAAAATTAATGAGGATTAGAGGCAAGTGGTCAAATATGGAGGATGTGACATAAATCTTAATTAAGGATATGCACATCCTAATGAAAGATTAATTAGATTAACCCAGATTAGTGAAAAGGTTATGGAGGATGGGACAAGGAGAGAGATAGAATGAATTTTAAAATTGAAGAGGATAATTGACTAAATTAAATAAAATGATTGAATTATTTAATTTAGAGAAGAAATTATAAAGGATAAATCATTTAATTAAATAATTTTTGGGAACCTTAGAACATAGGACAATATTAATTAATATAGATGAATTAGACAAGTAAATAATAGGATTTTGACCATATGGGAGTGGTCAAATTTAGGTGTCTATATTTTTCCCCTTTTCAAAATATTGTTAGAATAACAGTGTTTCGTAGAAAAATAAATGCAGATGACTCTATAGAGGAAGTGACTAGAAAAAGATGCCCCAGTCATGTGGTAAAATGACCAAGAAGGAGGTATGGATGGATTAGGTAGGGTATGCCCCCTCCAAAGGACAGGAGGGGAAGAAAAAAGGGGCCTAGGGTGACTTCTTGATATGAAGAAATGGAAGGTACCATTGGATAGAGCTCAAAAATCATGAAGAATGGATTTTGAATGGATTCAAATAGACACACGGGACACAAATGGCAGCCCTGAGAAGTTGGAGGATTAATCGGAGGAGAAAAAGTTAAATAGAGGGGAAAAAGAAGGAAGGGTTTAAATAGTAATTTTAGAATTACTATTCCTCATTTGGACTGTTGGCAGTTGAGAGAGAGAGGAGAGAAGAGGAAAGAGAAGGAGAGAGAATATGTCAGAGGATTACAATGATGACATCATCCACCATGGGGACAAGGTGCAAAGCTTCTACCATGAGCGCGCGGTCCCAGGCTAGGTTAGGTTCAAACCCCTTTTGTGATTTTTAGCATTTTAAAATATATTTGTGAATTGTAATAAAATTTGAAAATTTGGGTTTGGGAGTAAGGGTAGGTTAGAAAAATGGGCATAAGGCAAAAATTAATTTTGCCTAGCAAGTAGGAAGAAACATCAAAAATGACGGGAAGGGAAAACAGGGGTAGAAGAAGAAAAACCATAGGTTTAGAAGAAATAGAAGGTTATTTCCCCACACAGGGGCGACCATGCCCTAAGAAGGGATGTCGTGCCCCATGGAGGGGCGGCCTCACCCCGAGGAGGTGGTCGAACCCCACAAAATACTCCAAGGGTGTGAAGGGGGGCCAAAAGGAAGACAAATTAGAAAAGTTATCCCAGGAAGGTGTGTAGAAAAATTTAGTGCAAGAGGGAACCTAGGGCAAGGACTTGGTAGTTGACAAGTTGTGTGGTTTGAATGCAAAGATTCAATAGCTTATGGACTCGAGAGAGGATATCCAAGGTGATGGAGGCAACATAATGGTTGATGACAGGCACGAATCATCAGGATTTGGCCTAGGTGGGGCTTTTGCACATGTTGGGGTATCCATCCATCAGGCCACATTGAGCAATATTGACAGCCCTAATCGAGCGCTAGGATTCAGTGACTTTGATGTTCCATCTCCCGATAGGGGATATGTCAGTGACACTGGAGGATTTCTAGTGGATATTGAGGCTGCCTATAGCAAGGAATATGGTGAGTTCCACAAGGTCAGAGGGAGAGGCGTTGGATCATACTGTGTTGGTGCTATTTGGGTGAGAAGACCTGTCGGTGGAGAAGAATGCGTTAGACGTGGATAGATGCTTGGGATTGAGAGTACCACCACTACCATTGTATTTGTGTGGGTTGATTAGTGAGCTACTCATATAAGATAGGAGTGGTATATTCTGCAGCCTCGGCTACATGGAGTTTATCCGACACATTATCGAGGGTAGGGATGGAGAGTTTGCATGGGGTCCATGCATCTTGGCGTAGTTGTATAGAGATATGCACGTAATCTTCTATCAGGGGGGACTCAACATGTGTCATGTGACATTGATTCAGGTATGGGCCTAGGATCACATCAGTGTGTCCAGGCTAGATGTGGTGAGGGTGGGACAAGAGGATACCACACTGCCAGTGGCATATTGGTATGGGGCAGAGTATGACCGCGTATGGCGATATTAGGGCTCAAGAGATTTAGATGGATGGAGGAGATTGTTTGATGATCTGGAGGAGGAGGATATAGTGTGGAGGCTGTATATGACATGATGCTTCATGAAGTGGAGGGGGGATGAGGATAGACATAGAAGATACTTCATGACTTGATGTTACATAGTCAGGAAGGAGCCTCAGATAGTGGAGTCACACAAGCTAGACTGAGTGACGAGGTAGTACGGGTTGATACAAGATATTTTAGGTACTCCGGATAGATTTAGACAAATTTCATGGGAGTGACCATGGGGGGAGCCAATTCAGTCAATTTTTCATGGGAGAACTAGGTGAAACTAGTGCAAGAGCTAGTGGAGTCCCAAGGAGGTATTTAGGGTTGGTAGATGTAGGGATCACTATGAGATATGTGGCATGGTTTACAAGACACTGACTTGTATGGATTACATTAGAGGTTCCTATCATTAGGGCATGAGGGTTTGGCCTAGAGGATGAGATCGGATTGGTAGGATAGGGGGGAGGGAGGAGGAGGAGGGTGAGGAGAGATCTAGATGCTGGAAGGGTTGGGGGGAAATGGAGGAGAGGAGGAGGTGGCAATCAACAAAGGAGAGAGCTAGAGGCAGACTAAGTCAGAGGATGGCAAAGAAGAGCACTAGAGGTAGCCAGAGTAGTAGAGCTGAAGGAAAAGGTACCAGAGGTAGTTGGAGTAGGGGAGCAGGAGGGTAGGGGGAGGATTAGGTGAGAGATCAGCAAAGGCCACACAGGAGGAGGAGGAGATGAAGAGCACGTCTTGAGCCTGAGGAGGAGAGACATGAGGCAGAGGTGATGGGGGAGAGGGAGGAGGTCGAGGATATAGATAGAGGAGAGAAAGGAGGGGCCGAGGAGATGGACACAAAGGTACATAATATTAATCCATTGGCTATGATGCAACTCGAAATAGAGGATCTAGCTACATGATTGAGAGGAATTGAGACAAGATTATATATCATCGAGTAGAGGTTGAGAGACTCAAAGGCAGTGAGGAGTAGACTAGATGCAGAGGTGCTCATGTTGCAGGCCTAGCTAGTAGAGAGAGAGAGTTCATGGAAATGATTGATACAGCGTCCCATTATGAGGTGGAGATATGGAGGGAGGGAGAGAGGCTACAAGCTAAGGTAGACAAGTTGTGAGCAGAGATGAGTGAATTACAAGTAGAGGTGACTTGGTTGGAGGGAGAGATAGCAAGGGAGAATGAGACAAGGGAGGCAGCGAGATGGGAGAGGGACTCACTAGAGGCGATAGTGATGATATTGCAGGCAGGGGGTCAGTGAGAGGCTCGAGGAGGGTCAGAGCAGATATCGACGGAGACTTTGGCAGAGGTAGAGAGAGATATGGAGGACCTAAGGAGGTAGATAGAGGGACTATTTAGAGAGAGGAGGGAGTTGAGGTAGGAGTGAGATGAGCTTTTTGATAGGGTTGAGGTAGCAGAGGAGATAGTGGGAGACATGGGATTGATGCAGGAGAGGGAGGAGACCATGAGGGCTCAGATATGAGTGATGGAGATTGAGAGGGATGCCTTACAGTCATAGGTGCAGGTCTTGCAAGGGGAGAGGGATAAAATAGTGGCACGGGTACAGGCTATGGAGAGAGATGTAACGTAGGGGTAGGCATAGGTAGCACAGGGTGGTGAGACTAGGGTAGATGTTTAGGTTATGCCGGAGGAAAGGGATAGGGCCGTGGACTAGGTGTCATGGATGGGAGCAGAGATTGAGAAGCTACGGTTAGCATGGGGTGCATGGGCATAGGATAGGAGGTCCATTTATGGATTTTAGGACAGATATAGGATCGAGCGAGACTCGGCTAGGCTACAGGCAACCGAACAGGATGAGAATATGAGAGAGGTGAGCTACTATATGTGTTCCTATTACAAAATAGTGCTAGATCTAGCACAACGGGTACCTTCCTATGTTGGAGTGGTGCTACAGATGCCAGTGCCATCTCAGTCAGTAGGGATGCATACCCAGGGATATAGTAGCATGAGAGAGACATTGCCATGTAGAGGGCGAGTGTCAGATTCACCACAGCGATCAGACATAGGTAGCTCATGGTTCAAAGGATCAGAGGGACAAGATCTCATCTATTGACAAGTACAAGATGGTATATAGTACAAAGTAGCAAAGAGCAGAGTAGAGTCATAGCTTTGTGCTCGTACTTTATTGTGATGATATATGATATATTTTGATGATTATGATGGACATGATATGGATCATGTGATGGACATTGTATTTTGATTTTTGATATGATATGCAAGAGCCGTTATTGACATTATGTTATTCTTATGTTATGGATGATTTATTTATGCATATGTGTATGTTTATAGTTTTATTATGGACGATTATTATGATGTAATGTATGGATATGCCTACAATGATTTATGTTTATGGTTTTATTATGGACGATTATTATGATGTAATGTATGGATATGCCTATAATGATTTATGTTTATGTGTATATGGATGTATGATTATGATATGCAGACTATCTAATGCTTATGATGTAGGATGCAATGGATGTAATGATATGATATGCAATTTTGTTTAACACCTATGATGTAGGATGTGATGGATGATTGTGATTGTTTCTATGAGATGCATGATGCTTAATGTCTATGATGTGATGGATGTGGAAATGAACCTAATGATATGAACTAAAATGAGTTTTAAGATGCATAGAATAATTAGTTAAAATTAACCTACACAACTTGAAATGATTATGCACATGTAATGTAATTTAATGAACCTAAGAATGTTAAGAAGTAAATGGAATGCAATGTAAGTAAGGGTTTGCATGATGATAGAAGTGAAGTAGATGAGGGTTTAAGCACACCTCTCAAGAACTATAAAGACCCCGAGAAGAAAGGGGAAGGTGCAAATAATCACCATTTACACAACCAAAGTCCTAAGTCATGGGAAAAGAAAGGATGAAGGGGGGAATGCAATGGAGGAGAAAATGAAATGAAATTTTCCATCTTCGAAGCATTGATTTTTTATATAGCATAAGACACTAGGTACCATGGTATATGGAACAAGGTTGATTAATGTCTAATGCATAAACAAACACATCAAAGAAGAAGGTTATCCCAATACCCCAAAGTCACAATGACTTCAGTCGGGCCAAGTATTTGGATAACCACAAGCACAAAAGGATGTCCCAACATAATGCAAGACCTTAGGGGTCTTGGTGGGTACTATGTGGGACAACTAGGAAAACAAAAAACAAAATAAAAATCAAGATATGCCCCTATGTGAACTTGTCAAAACACACCATAATATGAGAGATCATGGCGGCCTTGATGAGAGATGATAGGGAGCTCAAATGATAGAAAAAAATAAAAAGCATCAAAAGATTGCAATCAATCTCAAAAAATACTTTGCCATAAGATCAAGATGATGGATGGGGTTGATGTGGTCTGTTAGGAAGAATACATCCTATTGAGACCAAAGATGGATGCTAGACTAAAAGATTGATAATGATGCAGGATATTCAAAAATTGATTAAATCTCATGACACAAATGGATTCAATTTGCGAAGTACCAATGAGATAAGGACATACCTTGAGAAAAAGACACAAGATGAAAAGATGAAAAAATGTAATGACGAGAAAAAAGATTCACCCTAAAGACCTAGGGGACATAAGACTGACACACTCTAAACACCTAGGGGACACAAGACTGACACACCCTATAGATCTAGGGGCTTGGGGGTTGATCAAAGATCAACCTTGCATACATGAAAGTGTAGAGCCCTCGTAGTTCAAGAAAAGACCATGTATAAAAGTGGGAAAATGATGATGATGATAGATGATGGAGGAAACTGACCAAACAAACTGAAAAAAAAGAAGAAAAGAAAAGCCCTTGGGGAATATCAAATGATCGGGCTTGCCTACGTGCAAGCACACAGGCAACATAGTTTGAAAAGGATGAAATACAAATGATGAATAAGATCAAAAAGAGGACAATGGTGATAGATTATGATGGAAAAAATACCCCAGGGGTGGATCAAGTGATCAGCCTTGCCTATGTGGAAGCGCAGGGGAAACTTAGTTCGACAAAGATGGACATACGGGAAAATACAACAAAAATAGCCTCGAGGGTAGATCAACTGATTGACCTTGCCTACATGAAAGTGTATGGGAAATGTAGTTCACCAAGGATGGAAATATGGGAAAAGACAACAAAAACAACCTTGGGGGAAAATCAACTAATCAAACTTGCCTACGTGAAAGCGCAGGGGCAACGTAGTTCGCTAGAGACAAGATGGGATCTAGATGGAGATAGACGTGATGAATGATCTTAGATGGGGAAGATCAAAGTGTTGAGGTGACACAAGCTCAGATTAGGATAAAAACTCAAGATGTTAGATAGTACATGATGTTCATCCAATGCTCAACCAAAAATATACCAAGCGACCAGATGATGCAAGCGGAAGGGAGGATAGGATCGATAAGATGATAAGGATGTTGAGATCTGGATGGATAAATCATAAAGTAACTAGGACGCGAGGTAGATAATGATCAATCCCTATACGAATGGTGTTTTTTGCTAGGTTTTCACCAATCATACATATCCAAGGTGCCACACAAGGGTGGTTTTCACCATAGGATGAATTATTTCTCTTTACTATTTTTGGACTTTTCTGATTTTTATTTTAATTTTTTTGTATTTTCTAGATTTTAGCAGGAAGGATACCCTAGCTGACCTATGTGTAGAAATTTTTAAGGTGCATGATATTGATGGGCTCTTCCATGGGCTCTCCTTCAGGTGTAGAGAGCCTATATTCTCCTGAACCATATCTAGTTATGATGATGTAAGGGCCCAACCAATTGGCTTCGAACTTGCCCTTCTTTTCCTGATCTTGTTGATTCCAATAATTGTCATTAAGGACTAAGTCGCCAACATTGAATTGATGAGGGTAAACCTTCTTATTGTAGCTTCTCTTGAGCCGATGTTGATAGGCTTGTAAAAGGTTGTAGGCTTTGACCCATTTTTCATCTAGGAGCTACAATTGAGCAAGTCATGCAACTCGGGTGTCTTCGCCAGTGATCAGGTCCTTCAAAGATATGTGAAGTGAAGGGATTTTGTCCTCAATCAACAAGATAGCTTTGACACCATAGGAAAGTGAGTATGGAGTGGTTCTGGTGAGGGTGCAGATGGAAGTGAGGTAGGCCCAAAGGGTAGGATAGAGGTGGAGATGCTAATCTCAACTAGTTCTATTAACCATCTTCTTAATGATTTTAATCAAGGTTTTGTTTGTGGCTTTTGCTTAACCATTACCTTGTGGGTAATAGGGGGTAGACCAGTGATATTGGATATGATAAGTCTCGTAGAGGAATTTCATGCACTTATTTTTGAATGGCTTTCCATTGTTAGTAATGATGGTGGAGGGGATTCCATACCTGCAGAGGATATGGTAAAGGATAAATTTGGATATGTGAACACCAGTAATTTGGGTGAGTGGTATGGCTTCCAAACACTTAGTAAATTATTCAATGGTTGTGATGATGAAATTATGACAGTTAGAGGATGGGGTGTAAATATTTCCAACCAAATCAAAACCCCATTGTGAAAATGGCCATGGTGTCGTGATGGGTTGTAACTCTTGTGCAGGAGCATGAATCAGATCTGCATGTTACTAACAGGAAAGACACCTCTTGACAAACTCACAAGAATCATGTTCCATAGTAGGCTTGTAATATCCCACTCTGAGAATCCTCTTGGCAAGATCCATGCCATTAGAATAGGCCCCATAGATACCACTATGTACTTCTACCAATGCGGTGCGGGCTTTGGTTTCGTTCAAACACTAGCGGATGGTTCCATCATACCCACATCGATAAAGTGTATCACCTATGATGGTGTAGTGGGCTGTGCATTGGATAAAGGATTTTCATTGGTTTCATGAGGTCAAATGCTAAGGTGTTGTAATGAAGTAAGTGTAGATTTCTTGGTACCAAGGGGATTCAAGACCTACAATGTCACATACCATTTCACTCTCAAGGATGTCATATATGGGGATTAATAGTTTCTCTATGAGGAACTCAAATTCAGTATGATCTCTGGGCATGTCTAGGAGAGAACCGATGGTAGCCATGGCATCAACTGCTTTATTTTGTACCCTAAGTATTTGATCAAATTGGATAGAAGATAAATAATTCTTGAAGTCATCTACCATTCATTTGTAGCATAATAGCTTATCATCTTTTGTTAGGAACTCATCATTGAACTACTTGATAACTAGTTGGGAGTCACCAAAGACATGCAAGTGAGAGATACACGATTGGAATGCAATCTTAAGGCATGTAAGAAGAGCTTCATACTCAACAATGTTGTTGGTACAAGGAAAGTCCAATCTAAATGACTTTGGTATATAATCACCTTGGGGGGTAATGAGAAATACTCCTACTCCTGAGCCATTGTTTGTGTGTGATCCATCAAAGTATAGTGTCCATGTGGTGGCTTCTAAAACTGCAAAGACTCCATTTGGAACTCTATTTCTAAAGGATAAGCATCTACTAGAGGAGCATCTGCTAGCTGATCGTCTATTACTTGTCCTTTGATTGCTTTATGATCCACATATTCTATGTCAAATTCACTTAATAGCATGACCCACTTAGCCATGTGACCAATCAGTGTTCTTGATAACAAATATTTTAGTGGATCAATCTTAGATATTAGCTTGATCGGATGACTAAGCATGTAGTGTCTTATTTTTTGTGAGCTGAAGACTATGGCGAGACAATATTTCTCCATTGGGGAGTAGTTGATCTCATAACCCACTAAGGTTTGACTGATGTAGTAAATTTCTCTTTCTTTGGATGATTCGTCCATCGTGTTATGCTAACAATGCCCCCAGTGCCAAGGAAGTAGCTAAAATATAGAGGAGTGGTTTTCCTGGGATAAGTGTCATAAGAATAGGCGGCTGAGCCAAATATTCTTTGATCTGATCAAAATCTAGCTGAAATTTTTGGTTCCACTTAAATGCAGTATCTTTCTTCAGGAAGTGCATGAACAACTGACACTTTTCGGCTAGTTGATCAATGAACCTATAGATGGATTGGAGCTTACCTTGCAAAATTTTGAGTTGTTTTAGATTGTGGGGTGGAGGAATTTCCATGATTTCCTTGACCTGAGTAGGATCAACCTCATTTCCTCTTCGAGAGACAATGAACCCCAATAATTTTCTAGATGTGACACCAAAGACATATTTCTTCGGATCGAGGCATAGCTTGTAGTGTTCCAAATGTTTAAAGATATTTTTGAGGATGGTAGGGTGTTCTTCCCTCATTCTTGATTTTCCTAATAGATCATCAATGTAGTCTTCCATTATTATGTGGATGAGGTCATGGAAGATGACTTTCACAGTATGCTGATATGTTGTCCCCGCATTTTTGAGGCCAAAAGGCATGAAATTATAACAAAATATACCCCAAGGTGTTGTGAAGGTGGTCTTGTGTTGATCCTTAGGGGCAATATTAATCTAGTTGTAGCTAGAGAAACCATCCATGAGGGACAACATCTCATGTCCTATGGTGAGATCAACTAGTATATCAATATTTGGTAAAGGGAAGTCATCTTTGGGACAAGCTTTGTTAAGGTCTCAAAAAATTGTAAAGATCTTGATTAGTCCATTTGGCTTAGTGAAAGGTACTATGTTGGAGATCTAGTCTAAATAGTCAATAGGTCTAATGAATCTAGCTTCTAATAGCTTCTCCAACTCTTGCTTGACTAGCAAGGCAACTTGAGGGTACATTTTTCTTAACTTTTACTTAACAAGTTTGGCATTTGGGTGAATATCCAGCTAATGTACCATGAGAGCAAGATCCAGGCCTAGCATGTCAAAGTAAGCCCTTGCAAAATTAATGATACCATCTTTGAGGAGGTGGAAAATAGTGGAGTGCTCTTTTGTTGATAAGGATTTAGATACATAAGTTATTTTCGAATTCTCTTTTGTTCCCAAATTTATTTCATGCATTTCTTCAATGAGGATGGAAGATATGTCAGACCAGTGAGTTCCCATAAGGGTAAGATGAATGTACCCATCTTCTAGTGCCTCATCAAGGTTTTCACTAGTAGATACGCCCTTTGGTTTTACTTTTTCAAATTCACAAAGTGCCTCAGGGAGGTTTTCACTAGGTGACCCGTTTTGATTTTGCTTCTTTTTATTTTTGTGGCTAGGGAATTCATCTTCCCCTAATCCCATAAGATGCACATATTGGTCCTCTAAGGGAAAGGTGTTGAGAGGTGTGGTACCTTGTAGGTCATTTTCTATGATCTCAAGGTGTTTAAGGGATAAGGTGATGGTACTAACGGATAGACATTCGAACATGGCAGGGAGGTCAATGTGATCAACACCATTATACACATATATGATGGAATCCTCCTATGAAATGTCCTTGAGGGAACTATCATCTCTACTAACATTGTTAGAATTACTAGAGGATGCTACAGGACCCTTCTATTTAGTATCATAGCCCAAGCCCATCTTCTTTGGATGAATATAAGCTTCTATTGGTTGTCGGCTACCTTGCTCTATTACCCCAAGGCCTCCCCCTTGATAGTTATGTTTTTCCACAAACTTGGAAGGCTAGGGATAGGCCTCTTGGAAGTATTATTTTAAGGGGGGAGATGGTTCAAGTTCTTTGTGGTATACCCACTAGCTGATGTCATCTTCGGGTGTATCTTGTCATAATCTAGGAGAGCAGAAAGTGCTAGATCACATATTTGGAGCATCAAGGGTGATTGTCTTCTCTTCATCTTTTGGAATCGACGAAGATGGTTGACCATATGTATGTGGTGAGGGTGGCATGGTCACCACATTCAATTTTGTATGCATTTTGTACTCACCACATCCCTTTTCAATGATCTGGACCTTAGTGATGGTGGAACCAGGTGTGGATGATGTGGTGTTTAGTGTGTTGGTGGATGGATGAGAATTTGATTTCTAAGATGCCCCAATTTCTTCCCTAGGGTAGTAATGAGAATGTGGAAAGGAAGCCTCAAGGGAATGACAATATTCAAATGGCTGACGGTCAGCTTGTATAGTTACTTCCATTCCTTGAAAGGGGAATTTCAGACATTAGTGATAGGTTGATGGAATGACTTGCATAGAGTGAATCCATGGGCAACCAAGAAGGATGTTATATGGAAGTTCTAGGTCTAGAACATGACACATAGTATATTGTACAATGGGGCCTACCTGAATAGGAAGACAAATAATGCCCTCACAATCTCATTTCGCATTATCATATGCTTTGATGGTAATAATCTGGTTGTTTAGGTTAGTTTTGGTGTATCCTACTTGTTATATAAACTTGAATGTACAAAGATTTAGGGCAGAACCATTATCTACCAGTGCCATTTTTACCTTATGACAATTCACCCAACCTCAATGTGGAGGGGATGGTTATGACTCGAGTCAAGGTGTGGCATATATTTTTGGCTAAATGCTAATTGGTAGGTCGGTGAGATATTTCCTACCAATTCTTGGAATTGTGTGGGATCTAAGTCATTGGGCACTTGAGTGATCTGTAGGGCCTTATTCAATATGTCTTGATGCATAGGAGAAGACCTAAGTAGATCTAGGATAGAGATCTGAGCTGAGGTTTTTCCTAAGTTATCAAGGATGTTGTATTACAAACTGATAGATGGTAGCTGGGTAGATGCAGGGGCTGCTGGAATGGTGATGCGGATTCGACATGTGGTAATAGCACATTGTGGATCTTTACCTTTGATGTGTATCATGGATACACGTGGCTCTACTTGATCGATGTGCATAACAACACCTTGGTAATTTTATGGCACATTTTTGTAACTGACATTATTAGTGTTGTTATTCTGATTAATTGTGTTGCTAGGTCTAGGATTGGATGTACTCGGACCCTGATTATGCTTGGGAAAAGCATTCTGATATATTTGAAGTTGAGCATTATATGAGCTTTCCATGTTAGTATCCACATGTATTTGACCCCGATCTATGAGACCCTAGATGTAGGTTTTTATACCTTGGCATTTGTCCAAGGTATGTCCCTTGATCTTCTAAAATTCACAATACTCGTTTTCTTTGAACCAAGTTGGTTTATGCTTAGACTCATCAAGGGGCTTGGTTATAGAATATGTGATGGGGTAGTTATCTTGGAGGATCTTTTTGAACATGACACTAAGGGGTTCTCCTAATTGAGTAAACTGGCATTTAGTCCCCCCTTGGTTATTTTGATTTGACTATTGACAGGGTGCTCCTTGGGGCACGGATATGGCATTTGGGATCGAATGTTGCTGTTGAGGAGGATATTGTGGCTTTTACGAGGTATTGGCCACTTGGACATGTTTGGTGTTTGTGACACCATCATTGTAAACATTCTTATTCTTATTCCAATAACGAGGTTTATCTCTAGCGAACCTCTCTTTATTAGAATTGAAAAGTTTAACTTTCCCTTTACCAACAAGGGCTCTTTCCAGGATAGGACCCTTCTCCACTAGTGTCACAAAGGTGGTGATATAGTGGAGTCAAAATTTTTGAGCCATGTTCGAATGGGAATTTTCAATAAACAATGTAACCATGTCTTTTTCTTGTAGTGGGGATTTCATCCGGCTGGCTAGGGCTCACCATCTCTATAGATAGCTTGTAAAGTTTTCCCCATCACACTATTTTTCTTTTAGGAGATGGAGTGTCTCAATATCTTTCTCTAGATTAAAGAAGTGGGAGATGAATTGTTCTAATAGTTGTGTAAAGGATTTGATGGATCCCTTTTCAAGACCCATGAACTAGTTGAGGGTGACCCCTTGTAGGCTCTTTCAGAATAGTCATATGAGGTAGTTGTCATTGTGCATGAATTATTGGTAGTGGGCATAAAATTATTGCAAATGGGCTTTGGGATATTTTTTTTCCTTGTACTTGTCAAATATTTGTATTTTAAAGTGTTTAGGGAAGGGAACCAAGGAAATGGATGGATCAAAAGGATAAGGACAAATGTCCTCAAATTTAAATGATTGCTTGTCTATTCTAGCTTGTAAGTCCTTCAATGCAGCTTTGACTTCTTCCAAGTCTTTGTTGATTGGTGCTTTAGGAGTTAGAGTAGGTTGACTATACAAATAGTATTGTTGTTATGGCAAGGATGGTACTGCATCGGTTGGATCATAAGTAGGTTGAGATGTATATGGAGGGGAAAGCTAACTTTGATTGATGTAGGCAGATTGTAGATTAACATACAAGGGATATGAGGATAATGTATTTTGATTGTAAGAGGTGGAAACTGCTTGTTGGTAGGGTGGTTTTTTTTGATAATAAGAGGTGGATTGTTGGTATTGTGTTGGATTTTGGTGGTATGAAGAGGTGGAAGCCCCTTCTTGATATGAAAGTTGTTGGTAATAGAGGCGGTTGTGGCACCTTGTTGACAAGACTGTTGTTGCTAGAGATAGGGTGGACGGGATTGATATTGATGCCCCATGGTGGGCTATTGTGTGACATATGGAGGTGGTTGCGGATTTGATGGTTGTTGATAGGGGTTGGTGTATAGTGGTGGTTGGGTCTATGTTTGATTTAAAGAATCTTGATGAGGATTAGCATTGGATGGAGCAATATATGTGCTAGATGGATGATAAAGATATTTCATAAGAGGATTATGTTGCATTTGTGTGGGAATGTGAGTATGTTGTGGTTGTTGGTAAGATGGGTGAGATGGAATATGTTTTTGTTGGGGGATTGTGATAGAAGCACCATGGGGAGGTTGTAGTGGTTGTGATGTAGTTTGTGCCACTTGATGTGGTGGTTGCGTAGGAATGATAGAATGTTGTTGAGGGATAGGAACATTCTATTGTGAAATTGTGATGTTTTGCAGTAGAATTTGTTGATGTGGTGCTTGCAATGTAGTGGATTGGTGAGGATTAACTGGAGGTTTCTGGAATGCAACTGGTGGTAAGTTACCAATGGATGTAGATCTTGGAGGTGGCATTAATGTGAGGACAGGTGTGTCCTCGGTATTGATGGGTGGTTGACCAAGATTCTAAATCAGAAGTGGTGGAGCAGATGGGATGTATGATGGCATGCCATAGACATAGGGGTTGTTAGGATTGGGTGGTGGGATAGTAGAGGTCATGGTTGGGAGATGAGGATAGATTTGAACTTGATGTATTATGAAATTTTCAAACTCAGGGTGGTACCAGTTGTCTATAGGTGTAATTTTAGGTACATATGAATTCCCTAAGATGTTTTGTGAAGTTTGCAGATCTACAGGTGGTAGAAGGAAATATTGTGACACATCAAAATCATATGGTGGTTTGATTCCTTTCATGAGTAGAGTGATAATAATTTTATCCCCATGCTTGTTGAGGAGATAATCCATCATCTAAGAATTAGCAGGGTTACTAAGATATTCATCGACAATGACTTCGGGTTGACTAACCATTTTTTCATCACCTAGTGGTGTGGTGTTTTGGACGTTGGTAGTGGATTGAGATGAAGAACCGTTATGGGGATCTTGTGGGATATTTGGAATGTTGTTAGGATCTTATGGGATGTTCTGTTGGGAACTTGGGGTTTGTTGGTCTACAGTTTTCTTTTTTTTCTTGTGAATGGTTCTGAATGAGAATGAACATGCAAAACAACTAGGTTATCTCAAATGTAACTAAGCTTCTAAATTATGATCTAAATGATGATTTAGATTAATTGATTGGATAGGATAAAGATTGTTGGATAGGATAGGATAGTTGGATAAAGATTGTATTGGATGATAGATCAATTGATATGATATATGATGGATCAATTGATGATGTATCAATTGATTGGATAATTAGTTTGGAATATAATCAAGGATCGATTGATTGGATGATTATAATGGTTTCCAAACTAGGTTTAGAGATCACCCTAGGTGACTTAAGGTGTTGATTGATAAGATAAAAGGATAAATTGATGATCAGGACATGGTATCTGCCTTGAGATGGAAGGGGATTGATAGGGCCAAGGATGATGATCGACTTAGGATGGAATTAAATCCCAAGCAAATGTTGAAGGATGACGATCGGGTTTAGGAACCTAAGTTAATTCGGATAACAACTTCAAACGAAGTTCATAGGATTTGGATCGAGAAAATGATAATGGGTGTATAGCCTAAGGATGATTAAGGGTGTACCTATATGATTTGGATAATGATATGAATGCAAATGGATCATGATGTAGGATTGTGCATGGATGAGATGTGCAAAAAATTAGGCAGATAACAAGCTTTTTGAAAATTATGGGAAACTAGCTTTTCGGATCAGATTTGTGAATCGGATGCAATTTTAGGGCAAGGCCACCCAAACATGGGTAGGGTCACCCAAATTAGGGCAGGGTCACCCAAACTAGGGCAGGGTCACCCAAATTAGGGAAGGGTCACCCAAACTAGGGCAGGGTCACCCAAATAGATCTTAGGTTTGACTTAGTTTGAAAAATGGTTAAGTGGTATCAAAAAATGGATTTCCAGAATGAGAAAATGAGTTTAGAGAATGGGAAAATGATCACTCAGAATGGGTGAATAGATGTATGAGGTTGGGGAATGACACTCAGAATATGAAAATGAGTTCCTAGAATGGGTGAACGGCTTCTCGGAATGGGTGAATAGTTGGTCGAGAAGGGAGAACAATGTTCAAAATGAGAAAATGAATATCCAGAATGGATGGATGGATGGTAGGAAAAAATACTCCAGATGAGGGAACAATACCCGAAATTGGAAAACTGGTTCCGAGAACAAGGTAATGGCTAGCAAACGGAGGCTAAATATGGTTGTGCGGAGGGTAGAGTCGCCCCTTTTAGGGTAGGCTCACCAAACTAGGGTAGGGTCATCAAAAATAGGGTAGGGTCACCCAAATAGTAGGTAGGGTCGCCCAAACAGGGGACAAGATCACCCAAATATGAGAAACTGCCAAAATTTTGAGTTGGTTAGGGTAAATAGCAGTTGAGACGGGGGGCAGGGTCATCCCTTGTAGGGAAAGGTCATATGTTTGAGGGCAGGGTCACCCTTTTGAGGGAAAGGTCACATGTTTCAAGGTGGGGTTGACTCTTTATATTGTTCTGAACTTAACTTAGTCAAAAACAGTGATGGCAAAGGATAAAAATGACAAGTAAAAGGCTAAAATTAACTGACAAGCACTATTTTTTCACAAGAAAACACTTCAAATAGCACAATCCTAGTTTTATTGTTAAGGGTATGGTAAACATGATCCTCTATCTAGGATTAACAAGGTTTCTAAGGGAGTCCTTGATATACGCATAGTACATGGGGCACAAATCGTGAACACAAGTCTGTCACAAGCATGAGTTGAGAGCAGCCAATGAGAGACTGGGAGCTTGGACCAACTCTTCATGTCTTGTCTAGGTATCACCCTAGCTTTTACGCTTCACCAGACATGATGTGACTGGATTGAGGTACAACTTTCACCTCCCCCCTTTATATATCCTATCGGTACACGTGGTTGGAATCGTCCCTTGGGGTGATGAAATCCCCAAGCAAGTCCTACTAATAAAATGAAAATGGATAAAAAGACTAAGTGGACTATGATTTCTCTTCACCCAAGATTGCCAAATGGTGTGAGGGGATTGGATATGTTAATAGCCCACTTTCAAACATGGCACACAAATTTATTGACCTTGTTGGGTCTCAAAAATGTAGGTTTGAACCATGAGAGGTTGCCAAGCTCTCACAACACTTTTGGCCAACTAACAAGGCCAACCAATATAGTTGAACCTTCTACTCTTAAGGCTCTACTAAACCTAGGTGGGTGTACCTATGTGAATGATGTAGATTTGAACTATGTTTCCTACTTGACCAATCTATCCACAATGGCAATTTTGATAGTGGAGAGATGTGATCCTAATTTTGTATAAATACTATAAGAAATATCAAGATACAATCTAATATATTCAGTTAACAGATGTCAAATAAAATGGATAAAGCTAAAAAATAGAGGAGACCAGTGCCTTGTTGGGTAAAATGGAGTCAAATGAAAGTCTAAGATGAATGGCTTTTATCTAGAAAAATCTCTAATTGTTTGGCATACAAATATGAGTTTATAACTGGTATAAACATGCAAGAATTTGATTAATAAACCCTACTAGAGGCAGAATATTAATCCTAATTATCCGATTCTTCTTACTGATCCAAATAACATTCCCAAATTACTGTAATTGATTGAAAGGAATTTAATTCTTCTTTTAAAGAACTCAATTAATCATATCACATAGATACAAAAAATGTGCACTGATAAATTGAATATATACTTGATATTTCAACTTAAATAATCAAGAAATACTGGGTTGGAGACAGTCAAAGAACTACAAAAATTCAACAAACAACTGATACCAGAATGGAGCCACTGAATCAAAAGTCTTTCATTATCTTCTTCAAATCTTATACATGCAACATGGTCCTTTTGAATAAACACGTTTCTAAAATATAATATTTCTTGCTATCTATCTTCTATCTTCTATTATTATATATCCTCCCTCATCGCTACAAAAATGGGTATTTATACACCAACCATACAAAAGGACACGTCCTTTCAGAAATGTCTTAAGCTTGAAATAACAATTAAATTAAAAGGTAAATAGGCTCTTTTAATCCATAAGTGAACTTTTGACAAGTGATCCAGATAGTCTCGTCGCTCATGCGTATCTACATCTCCTAATGCATTGCGGATTGTAATCTCCATGTTCACCATTGTCTCGTTATGTTCACATGCTTCATCTAGTGTTATATCCTTTTTAGTAGCCGTCTTCATAATTTCCTGCAGTGCTGACTCACTTTCACCCTTCCACCTAGTAGCCTCTTTTAACTTTCCTTTATCATCAAGGAATTCAGTCAATCCCATTTTGGTAGCATCAACTAATCCCTATGTATCCCCTCGCAACTCTTCGAAGAATTTTCTGTGTTTATTCAAAATATGGTTTGCATCCTCAATTGTTGCATTATCAGGAGCATCCCTTTGTTTTAATTCTTGGAGCTTCTCTAAAATCCTACTATCCATTCGCTCATGTTCTTGCAATGCATCAAAGTTCTACAAGTGTATTCCCCAAAGCTTATTCACCCAATTTGTTAGACTGACTTGTCTCTTCTTAATTACTACAACAAGTGTGTCATACTTCCCTTGAGAATATGCACTCGACCCTTCCCAATGATCTTCTAGTTGTGAACTTTCACCATGGGTGAGTAGCTTAGTTGACCCCATCATAGCTCCTACTAAATCTTTCAAGCATTCATTTTCTCTCAGTATTCTTTCATGTTTCATTTTGTACATTTCCTTCTCCTTAATCAATGCTTGTATTTGTGCTTTATTCAGTTTTTCTATATTGATCCCAATCTCTGCAGTTGCCATAGGATCAACCTCCCCAGCCTTTAGATTCATAACATGCCTGAATGCCTTTTTAGTATCAATAAAAATTGATTTTCGATGAGGTGGGTACAAGGCCCAAATCAATAATGTCTCCTCATCTGGATTATATTTTGACCCTGTATAGACTTCTCTCACTTTTTCCTAGCTGAGCTTGTGTGTAGCATTACTACTATTCAGAAAACTATCGAAGACTAGTGAAGAATTGAGATCTAATCTTGGAAATATCATGATACCAGCATTCTCTAACATTTCCCTCCCTTTTTCAGGGGTCATACTTGCCATCTCTCTTTCCACATCATCTTTCAAATTTTTCAACAATTGTTCTTCATTACTTGGTGTAATATTATCAACCAGCTCTCTTATCTCTTTTCCCTTTTGTCTGCACAAGAAAGTCTTAAATTCTGGAGACTTTATAAACTCATCATCTACCACAAAAGACTTATACTCCTCATGCCTTGCATTTGCTTCTACATTTTCTTCATGATTCAATTCCTTGGCAGGACAAGTGTGATCTTGAGCCTTCAACCTTGGCATTTTATTGGGTAAATCCTATGGCACATTAGTCTTTCATTCATCTTCTCTGGATGATAACAACTCTATATCCATTAACTCCTGATTATGTCTCTAAATCATCATTTCTGCTTCTTCCGCCTCCAAATTCCTAATCATATCATCAAACTTGTAGGGCACATGGTGATACCCTCCAAAGTTTATCCTTTGTTTAGCAAAATTGATGTATCCTTCAGGATCAAAATTCTTTCTTGGTGGTCCTCTTTTCATGTTATATTACAACAATTTATCAAGAATCAGATTATATCCTTCTTTTTCCAATATAGTGAAATCACCAAAGCATAATGTACTAGGCATAAAAGCTTGTTTTCCAAAAGAACTCAAATTCATAACACTAGAAAAATCCATTTGCCTAATGACCTCCAAATATGCAATCCTATCTGGAATTGTTCTAGGAAAAATGAATGGGGCATCTTCGAATCCATAAACCCTGATCATGGTGGAATTCTCCAAGCAATACCAATCACCCCAATTGTGTTCAATTGGTCCATTAAAGTCCTTGGGCCTGGGAAATATCTTTATCTCATCTGACAAAGAATAAGAACATGGATGATTATAAAATCTATACAATGGTTTCACAAAATATTCTTCAAAGTGTATAAAACTAGAGTTAGCAAACCTGTTGTCCCAAATAGCAGTCCATGACTGAATGGGTAATGGCATGCCTTCTTTATCAAATTGTGAAATCTTCATCTCCTAGGGCCACAGCCCTAATTCCTATCTAAAGTACAACACTATGTGCATAAATAGTGAATAATGCCTGAAGTGTAGGATAGAGGCCCCACCTTTTATTTCCATCAACCTAGAATCGAGCCCCTTGAAAATATACGAGGCATAATTAAATGGTATAGAGTTGTGATACTGAATGTCCATTGCAATCACCATAGGCACAACTGCCATATATTCAGGAACTTCCATCCCCAATACTTGACCTACCAAGGAATAGGTGTATTTCATGTAAGGCTCAAAAATATCTACATGGAATGGGGGTCCTTCATTATCTTCCAGTGGAATTGGTTTACCACCCTATCTAGTCCTATGTAAGGGTAGCCTCCAACCCTTGTAAATGGTGTCCATCCTCCCAAATTCTCTCTCCAACTCTTCACAAAAAATCTTTTTGTTGGACATCCCTTCCAATTTAAAAACTTCACCTATTGCATCTTCTGATATATGTATCAATGGGTTCCCAGACAGATCATAGATAGCTTTAAGTCTCGAATTATAATGAGTGGCCAGTAACTTCACCAATTCAAAATCAACAAAACCATTAGGGAAAACCAATTTCCCAAGTTAAGCTTCCATGGGTTACATACTGGTTCAAAATGATTCCTTTGATAGTAATGGAAGATAAACAGTTCATACCCTCTTTTTGGAGTCCAAATATCTCCTATGAGTTTACATTTATCATCTAGTTTATCTGTTTCCACCCTAAGTTGTACAAAGCATCTAGCTTTGGGTCCAAAACCCGGTAATTGGTCAATAAGATCTTGGTTGAGCTTTCGATCAGTACCCTCGGGCTAAGTTTCAGTTCTCTTTTTTTTCCCTTTCGATTGACCACTTTCCCCATGTTTTCTACCCTTTGTTTTCTCTGAACTAGTGGCTTCCATTCTTCAAAATTCAGAAACCAAGGTATGGAGAACTTACTATATTTTCACCAGAGATTTTGAGCTGAGAGAATACCCTGATCACTTGTTCGCTCCTCTGCTTCCTCTATTGTCAATTCCACAATAATGTTTTTGATTGAATTCGCCTTGATTCACACAAAATCACTTATTCTTCATGCCACCATTAATGTGTTAGCTAAAACATGAGTATAGCAAGCTTTTCGAAACTCTCACTATCACATCATGTAACTTATCAGTAAGACATTTTCAAACCTTGGGAAATCCTTCTATTCGAGCCTTTACCAATGTTCATAAACATCCGCTAGGACCTCTTGTATCTTTCCTCGACACCTTAAGTCTTCCCAACAGTTACCCATTCAGTCTCAAGTACATCACTACAACTCCTACCAAAGCAACCTATTGCTGTGACTTTAGCAAGTCGGGCAAATAATTCACATCTTACTCCGGAGATGTGTATATCATCAAGATGTTTCCTTCATACATTCTAATTGCTAAGACATAATGATTCTCCTGTCGATGGAACTTCACTCGTCGTGACCTCTTTATTGCTCCCCGCTGAAGCTTGTCATACCGATAGATTTCTTTCATCGGAGAAACCATGAATATTGTCCTATCGACCAAATCCTCTTTTGTTTAATCAGCAAGACTAGTGAATGTATCATACTATCTTTAGGAATCTCACCTCAATGATCATTGTCTGGCCGATATACCCCTTTGTGCTTCGAGTGGTAAGACATATGTAAGCTTGATATGACCTCACATCGTCACACCGATGATCATTTTCTTGCCGATAGAGACTATGAATGTGTGCTTTCTCGATATGTATCCTCATCAGTATGAGATTACTGACTTCTTGTCGATATACTGAAAAAGACATGTGTTATTATAGAATAGTCTATGGGTCCAAGGAACCTACATTATTTTATGCCGACATGATTCATATTAATGAAAAATATTAACTAAACATTATTGCTCCTCCTACAACACACGTGTTAGTAGTTTCATTTTATGTCTTTGACAAGTGATTTGCACAAACGTTAGTAACAAAGCACACTCAAAAAGAAATAGACGTTAGCATGTCAGAAATAGAATATTGAAATGAAAAATTCTGAGTGACTATTTACCTACTTTTACCTCTATTTCAGGCGTGGCCACCACTGTGTTTTGGGCAGGGCCACCTGTTTGTCCAAAACCTACAAAAAATTTTAAAAAATCAAAAAACAAAAACATGGGTAGGGTCACCCCTTTTAGGGCGGGGTCTCCTATTCATGGGTGAGGTCACCCCTTTTTGGGCTGGGTCACTTGTTTATGAAGCTGAACTTGCAGATAGATAGAAAAACCAGAAAATATAAATAGAAAATTTTGGCTTTTGGGCAGCGTCATCCCTTTTAGGGCGGGGTTTCCTGTTCATGGGTGGGATCACCCCTTTCTAGATGAGGTCACCTATTTGTAAAGCTTAACTTGTAGACAGTTAGAAAAACCAAAATATAGAAACAAAATTTTTTGGCTTTCGGTGGGATCGCCCCTTTTAGGGTAGGGTCGCCCCTTGAGGGCGGAGTCACCTTTGTGTTCTTGAACTTGCAAGATTTCAAAAAATAGCAAATGTGAAAGTAATGGACCCATGACGTGGGTCCCACCAGGCATGCCAAAAATGTGTGCAGTGAAATTTATTACCTCCTAATATGCAAAACTAACTAAGAAATGTAAGATAAAACAATACTAGACCGCCTAAAGATTAGGCTATGTTGAACACAAATAAAAGAAAGATAAAACAAGAAATTATACCTTTTACTTGTGTTGATCCTTGGTTGGACCTTGATAGTGTTTTCTATGTGTGCTCCTTGATGGCAAGCTTTTGATTATAGTGGTAGTTGAATGATTAATGATGGTGGGTGAGTGCAATAATGGCTACTAGAATGCAAAATGCAAAAAAGAGTGTTGTAATAAATGACTAGAATGTTTGAATGGCTTGAGAGAATAAGTGTGATAAGAATGCATAAGGTCCCTTAATGAATGAAAAGGTGGGTTATTTATAGAAGAAATTGAATTCTCTAGAGGATTCAATGGTCAAGATTGAGCCACCATGGCCAAGATGGAGGGCTATGGTGAGTTGAGGACTCACAAGCCGTCACATGTTTCTGTGTGGAGGATGAAGTGTCCAAAGGACATGGTGAGATGGAAAAGGTACAAATGATGTGGAAAAGGCCATGTGATCCCAAGGTACTTGCAAGTACCTTGGGATTGAAGAGGATATCTTCAAAAAGTAATCCCTTGTCCCCAAGTGGGGCTGAAAGTGACAAGTGAGGAATTTTAGAAAGTCAACCCTTGTCACCATGGGGATTGGAGATGGCATGGGAGAAATAAAAGTGAATTTTTAATTCATTTTATTTAAAGAAACCAATGGGTAAGACAAGATTCCCCTAAAAGGGGTCTTTGTCCCATGTGCATGATGTGACCTTTGAGAGGTCATGGGGAGGACAAATGCATTGGGGGAATAAGTGTGAGTTTTTAATTCACATGGGGAAGAGGTCAAAAAAAATAAGTTAAGTACCATGAAAGTTTGACTTAAGAACATGCTAGAAAGGGTAAGTGATTAGGATTAGGATTGTGCAAATAGGTGATTAGGAAAATTAATGAGGATTAGAGGCAAGTGGCTAAATATGGAGGATGTGACATAAATCCTAATTAAGTATATGCACATCCTAATGAAGGATTAATTAGATTAGCTCATATTAGTGAAAAGGTTATGGAGGATGGGACAAGGGGAGAGAAGAATGAATTTTAAAATTGAAGAGGATAATTGACTAAATTAAATAAATTGATTTATTTATTTAATTTAGAGAAGAAATGATAAAGGATAAAGTATTTAATTAGATACTTTTGGGGAAACTTAGAAAATAGGAAAATATTAATTAAATATGTCATTTAATTAATATAGATAAATTAGAAAAGTAAATAATAGGATATTGACCATATGGGAGTGGTCAAATTTAGATGTCTATAGATAGTTCTATGTTATCTAGAGGGATGATTGTCTTTGGTTGGCCTTTAAAATTATCAACATTCAATTCAAATATCGGAGGAGGTGTAGAAGCATCCTTCTTTGCAGTGTCTTCTCTAATAGCTACTATTCCTTCAACATGTTTCTCATTTTCCACATTTTCTTTACATTCTCTTCAACATCTAGAAGAGCATTTTCCTATGCGTTCGTTTATTCTATTTCATGTTCGTGTTGAGAATCATCAAGCTGTACATATTCTTCAAAATTATCATCATTAGCAAGAATCTCCACATGTAGTTATTATTTGTTCTCAAGGGTCATCACCAACGTTTGTGCTAAGTCTGCAATCTTTTCTATAGATTCTTTCTGGAGCCTCTCAAGATTATTGTGATCTCTGCTCATGAAGGTTTTTCCCCTTTACTTCATTATGAGTTCCTTATTGAAAAATGTATCCAATGTGGCTTTATTTTCCTTAGAAAGAGGAGTACTAATCTTTTCCAATGCATAGTCTTTCAATTTGGCCTCTTCCTTTATGGCTTCTTGTCTTCTCTCAATCAATACATTCCACAACTCTATAGGTATTTTCTTTTCTATATTCCCAATATCTACTTCAAGAACAATAATATATTTTACAATAGCTTCAACAATGGTTTGCTTATCCACCTCAGTCTATAGTGATACAATTTCCTCTAACATTTCATTTTGTACAATCCCATTAAATAATGTATCAAGTTTCATAGGATTGTGAGTCCTTATCAGAAATTTCTTCTTTTTCTTCTTCTCTTCTGGTGTCTCCTCATTTTCATACTATTATTTCTTTTTTCTCATCTCCATTTTGAAGCCTTCCTTCTCCTTTTTAACCTTGGCCTCACTATTTCTATCAAGTATATCAAACTTTTTCCTCTTAGTACTGGCTTCACCTTGTGAAGCTTCTCCTTTCCTCTTGTGGACTAGTTATTGTCTTTCTTCTTCTTTATCTTAATCATCCATGTTTAGAAAGAAGTATTGTTCTATGGTATCCTTGGTCTTCAATCTTCTTTTCACCAGCCTAGTTTGTTGTGCTATCCAAGGAGTCTTTACCTTCTAAGACCTCTTTTGTTCCTTTATCAGAGAATTCTTCTTCTTCACTAAAGCACTCTTAAATACTTTTCTCTTTTCTCTTGTAGTAGGCTTAGTCTCGAAGGACTTTTGAGTAAATAGAGGAGTGGTAGATATTCTACCAAATCTTCTTGCACTTGATAAACCTCCTAGAGCACTAGACTTAGCCTTAGCTACCTCAAAATGTGCTGATGTGAGGCCCATTACTTCTACAAATTTTGCAATCATTTTCTCCACTTTTTTTTATTTGTGATTTTCTTTGGTCCAAGTGGAATTCCATTGATTTCTCTTCATTTTTTCTATACCTCTCTTCAGAGGTGTCCTTATATTTTCTTAACATGTAGTCTGAAAACCCCACCATTTCTTCCTTAGTGAACTCATATCCCATTTTAGGGATCTATATAGTTTTGGGCTTTATAGGGTGTATAATACATTCATCTTTTGTAACCAAGAATGTAATGTCATTATTTTACTTCTACACCATCTTCTAGTGTATCCTCTCCCTTTCTTATATCCTCTTCTGAAACAATACAAGGAAAGCCACAAGAACATCATCCCATGCCTTACCATCTCCAAGACCTCTCAAAAAGTCTCTAATATAGTGTGAAATAGGTCTTCCTTTCAACCACACCACACTCTTTATTCTAGGAATTTTTTTCAAGAAATAAAAAAACAAACATATGATCAAGTTCTATATTCAAAAGGATAATTGGACTCCTTTTTCTTCTACAATTTTTCTATCATACTCTATCTCAAGAGCTCAGATAGGTCATAATAAGTTCCTTTCTCCACCATTTCATAGGTAGTATTGATGGTGGTGGAATATATAGAGTTATCTCTATTTTAAAAGTAGATTTTGTAAGATATCATCATTGTTGCACTTCACAATAGGATTCCTAATGTTCTTTACTATCAATTTCCTCTTTTCATACGTTGCATTGATAAGTTCCATCACAACTTCAGTCTTTATTGAATTGAGCACCAAAATGGATTTGGTTGGACATAAACTTGTAACCTCCCTAATCACTTCCTTTGTGATCATCATGAGCATATCCATCCACAAAATCTTGTCATGAATGCGGCTGAATGCAATTATCACTCAAGAATTATCATGGAAAAATTTGGGAAAATCTTGCCAAACATTGAGCTTCTTTGCAACCAAATTATGATATTTTGGCTTTAATGAAAACTCATCACTAGTGAGATCACTTTACCACACATCACCAAGCTTGGAATTATCATGCTCTTCTAATTTTCCATTAATGTAGATTATTATATCCTATGTATGTAGGAAACCATAAGGAGCTCTTGAAAATGCACCTTCTAGGTCAACCTCCATGAAATTATCAATATTTTTCTTGAATTTAGGTTGGGGTATTTCTATGACCTCAATAACCCCTAGAGTTTCCATTTGTAAATTCGTTCAAAAAGATTTCTGAAAAACTATGATACGAGAACAAATATAAATACCTTCTACTTCACTTTTTGGATAAGGTTTTATGCACACTAGAACTTAATCACTTCGATCACTCCAATTCACTTATTCACTTCTCTTGTCTTCTCAAATGCTCATTGCAAATGAATGTTGATTAAGTGAAATCATTTATAACCAGGTTTCAAATTTGACCTATTTTTGTATTGAATACTTCAATCAATAAAGTTGGCAAACCCTAATTATCTACACTATCAACTTCAAATGATCCAAAAATTTTTGCAACACAATATTTTCTATCAGGATCTTTTCAAATAGATCAAATGCATTGATCTACATCTCATATCCATGTGATGAAGCATAAACACCATTTCTTTGGTAGAGGATGAAATATTTCCATTAAATATACCCTTGAGCCAAAGCTATCTTCTTAGCTTTTAGAGGAAACATCTACACTAGATGCTAGTAAAAACTCATCATAAACCTTTATCTCTTCCTTATTCTTCAAAATATTGTCCATATCCTTCTTTGTCTCTCTGAGATCAATATTTTTCACTGGATTATCCTTCTTCCTATTTTTGTTTCTACAAAACTTTTAAATGTGTTTAGGTCTATTACAATTGTAGCATATGTTATTCCTTAGACCAATATTACTTCCATTCATTCTA
The DNA here is from genome assembly GCA_007115665.2 of Sequoiadendron giganteum. Lineage (NCBI taxonomy): Eukaryota > Viridiplantae > Streptophyta > Pinopsida > Cupressales > Cupressaceae > Sequoiadendron > Sequoiadendron giganteum. Next base: position 352,387,634 of record CM021106.1, on the reverse strand, counting down.
GATCTACATTGATTAGCTTTAAGCCCAAATCCATTGCATATATAATAGTATCCATTGAAAGATTGAACCATTCTACCATTTTTATAACCATTCATCATTTGACTTCTACATTCATTAGCTCTATGACCAAATATTTTTCATGTAAATCACTGACCATGAAAAGTTATAACTTTCTTATTAATTTTTCTTCTACATTCCATAGACTTATGTCCAAATCTTCTTGCCTTTGTCCTTATTATATTTAGTCTTCTTTGTAGGCTAGTTTGTAGATTGATACATCTTTGAGCTTTCTCCTATCTCAAACCCTAATCCACCTTTGTATTTAGATCCTTTCTGATTTGCAATCATTTCATCAAGCTTTATAGAGATTATCTTGATTTTTTCTTCATAACTCCTTGATTTTTCAAGGTTTGATGATCCCAAATTCAAAACGTTTTGTTCAAGATTTGAAAATTCCTAAGACTTGCTTCTCATCTTTGAATTCAGGCATTCCTCAATTATTTTTCCTTGTTCAACTTGCACCTTCATACTACGATTTGACTCATTGGCTTGCTTCAATTGCTTATTAAATTCCTTATGTCTTTCTCCAAACTTCAAGATTTTATCTCTCAATTTTTTATGTATTCATTTGTTTCTTTGACACTTTCTTTTAGATCATTGTTCTCACTTTTAGTTCTTTCTAAATATTCAAGGGATATTTTGAGTTATGCATTCATGTTTGTCGCAATAATGGAAGGAATTATGGAAGGATTGAAAGTGTTGTCATTGATCTCAACTAGTCAATTGATTATCAACTAGTTGTTGTTGACAATATATGTCGAGGATAATTAGAAAATTGTATTGAAGGAAGATTGCAAGTGTTCAGGTTTTTCTCTGATTTTTTCTCCTATATTTGTGTGGTTCAGATACGTTGATCATGGTGGTTGGAAGATGCTATATCAAAAATTTTGTCTGTTGATTCATTATTCATTGTGAGTTGTGTTCACCAGTTGTGAACTATGGCTTTATGTATTTTTGGCTGAGGTCCAAGAGAAATGTTGCTAGTCTGGATTTATCTTTGATTAAGTCTTATGACTTGTGGTTCTAGAGATGAATTTCTTTGATTTTATTGAAGATAATTTTGGTATCTAGAAATTTCTTGCTTAATTGTTCTATGTGTTTTACACTAGTTTGGTTGACCTTGTGTAGAATACTACTTTCAAAGTTAGTGAAGCATATTGGATCTATTTTGGTCCTTATGAAGTGTGTTCTTAGGTCTCCCTCATTCTAATTCCACCCTAGGATGTTTTGGCACCAACCTAATTTGAGTTCAATATTGGATGTCTGACTTTGGATATGTTTCAAAGTTGAAGATGGTATAAATACAAGATGAGCTAGTGGTCAAGAAAAAAAAGAGCGAAGAAGAGAGATAAGCAAAAAGAAAAAAGTGTAGATAGAATTGAGATGGATGCTATTTTCTATGTGTGTGTGATGTGAGTTTCGAAGATCAGTGTGACAACCTAAATGCTGAGTTTTCAAATGCATTGAGAAGAAGGTGTACTCTATCTTTCATGCATGTCTCAGAGTAGTTGTGGTGGATTTTTCTATTCCATTGAGATTGCCTTCTCTCTATAGTATATCTCTTGTATCTTTTTTGTATCTTTGTGGTAGTGATCCCTCTGAGTTGTTAGCCTTATCGGATAGTAATTCCTGTTCTACACAGTGAGTTCTTGTTTTGGCAATGATCCTTGTTTCTAAGGTAGTGAGTCTCTCATAATTAGTTTTCATATTATTTATAGTGTGATTTAATCCTCATGGTGGTTTTTCCATCATTGGGTTTTCCAAATAAATTAGGTGGTGTTGTGTTTGTGTGATGGTTTTTATTTTTTCAATTGTAACTTATGTTTAATCATTTAAGTAGTGTTAAGGATTTGTTCCAGTAATTGGATTAAATTTTTAATTCTTTGACAACTAATTCACCCCCCCTCTCAGTTATCCTATTGAATAATTGGTATTAGAGCTTTGTTCCTTGGTGAAGAGCTTAACATCTTGAGGAAGGTTCAGGATGGCTAGCAAAATGGTTTATGATTATCTAAGGTTTGATGAAACTAATTATGCTATATGGAAAATATTAATGGAATAATATCAAGAATATTATGGATATGATGTGAATAAATCTTACAAAAATACTTATACACCTCTTGCTAATTGTCCGATCATGGTTGATGAGATCAAAGCACATGAAGTGAACAACAAGGTGAAGTACATTTTGAAGAAGAGTCTAGAACATTCTGAGTTCATTAAAGTTCAAAATCTAAAGACTGCTAAGGAAGTTTGAGATGCTTTGGAAAGGGAACATGAATGTGATGAAAGATTCAAAGAGGAGAATTTATAGAATTTAGAGACACAATTTGAGATTCTACACATGTTAGAAGATGAGAATGTTAAAGCTTAAGTATAGAGATTGGATGAGACAGTGGTCAGAATATGAAGACTTGGAACTACTATAGATGAAATAAAAATTGTAAAGAAGATTCTTATAACTCTCCCTCATGCTTACAACGAGAAGGTGTGTGCTATTGAACAAAGTATAGATTACATTACCTGCACTAAAGATCTATTGTTGGGATTTTTGACATCGTATGAGATGAGGAAGTTGAATCTAAGGAATGGATGCAAATCAAAAACTTCTTTTAAGGTGACAAAAGCTAAAGATCCGGATGAATAAAGTCTTGATGAAATATAAGCTAACTTTGTAAGAAGGATGATGAAAGGCTTTGACAAGTATGAAGGTAAGTTACCCTTTAAATTTTTTAGTTGTGGAGAAATAAGTCATTATGCTGCAAAGTGTCCAAAAAGAGCTAAAAGGAATAAACAAAGATATGAGAAAAGAAAGAAAAAAACATTAACAAAGCATATTATATGAATGGGAATGCTAGTATATCTGATGAGGATTTAGAATATGAAGATCCTGATGACAATTAATTATTTTTCTTGGTGAAAAAATATGAACCTACTTCTACTAATTTTGAAAAATAGGTAAAGGAAATCCCTCCAGAGAAAGAGAAAAATGAAGGTACTATTATCTCTACCCTACATGCTAAACAAGAAAAAAACTATTGGTTTGTTGATAGTGGTTGTTCAAATCACATGATTGGTGATAAAAGTACTTTTCTTAAGCTTTAAAAATATGATGGAGGCTTGGTTATGTTTAGTGATGATACTGGTGCTAAAATTTGTGGTATAGGTTAAGTAAGTTTTGATGGAAAGCATAATACTGGTGATGTCAACTATGCTAAGGGTTTAAGGAATAATATTTTGAGTGTTGGAAATATGTGAAGTAAGAGATATGATCTTGTGTTTAAGGATGAGAGATGTGAGATCCAGAAAGGATCCGAAAAATTGATTGCTACTAGAAAGAAATTTGAAGGATATATCTACCAACTGAAGGGTGTTGATGGACGATGCTTTGTGAATCAAATCAATGACAGCTAGTTATGGCATCAAATAATGTGTCACATTAATTTTGATAACTTGGTGAGGATTAGTGTTGTTCAGGCTATGAGATATTTACCAAGGATTACAAAGCTTGTTAATGCTATTTGCAAAAATTATCAATTTGGAAAGCAAGAGAGAAGTCATTATAGATCAAAGGAATTGTCTACTATTGGACTACTAGATTTAATTCATACTAATCTCTATCTTCCTACAAGAGTGAGAAGTCTACTAGGTGAAATTTACTTTATTCTTTTAATTGATGATTAATCTAGATTTACATGGGTTACATTTCTTAGAGAGAAATCAGATGCATTAGATAGATTCAAGACATTCAAAGCTATGATTGAAAATGAAGTGGATTTATGGATAAAATGCTTAAGGTCTAACAAAGGTGGAGAATTCACCTCCCATGAGTTTAATATGTTTTTTGAAGTGCATGGAATAAAGAGATAGTTATCTTCTCTAAGAACTCCTCAACATAATGGAGTTGTTGAAAGAAAAAATAGAACAGTTCAAGAGGTAGTTAGATCAATGATGATCGAGGATGGTTTACCAGAAGTTTACTAGAAAGAAGTTATTCATACTACTATTTATGTATTCAATCAAGTTCAAGCAAGAGAAAATAGTACAAAGACTCCCTATGAGCTATGGAATGGAAAAATTCCTACTATTAAGTATTTTAAGGTATTTGGAAGCAGATGTTATATCAAAAGAGATAAAGAGACTTCAAAAAAATTTGATGCAAGAAGTGATGAAGGCCTTTTTCTTGGATATTATACTAAGAGAAAAGCATACATATGTTTCAATAAAAGACTGAGGAATATTTTAGAAAGTTCTAATGTCAAGGTTGATGAGACAATGAAGAATTGTATTGATAGTGATGGATATATATCTGATGAACCTAATTGTGTGAGAATAGAAGAGATTGTGGAAGGACAAGAAAAGGATAAGCAAGAAAATTAGGAGAAAAAAATGAAAGAAAAGAGGAATATCCAATGGTTTCCCCTAAGACACCTAGGTATGTATAGAAGAATTGTTCAAAAAATAAAATTATTGGTCACAAGACAAAAGGTGTATTGACTAGAAGTAGAGTTGTTGCTGAAGTAAACCTGTGTTTACTTTATGAGATTGAACCAAAAACTATAAGTGAGGCATGTAATGACAAACATTAGATCAAAGCTATGAAATAAGAACTTATGCAAATTGAAAAGAACCAAACTTCAGAATTGGTCCCAAAATTGGCAGATAAAAACATTATTGGATCAAAGTGGGTGTTCAGAAAAAAGTTGAATGAGATTGGAGAAGTGGTTAGAAAAAAAGTGAGGCTTGTGTGTAAAGGCTACTCACAAGTAGAAGGCATAGAATTTTAGGAGGCCTTTTCCTCAATAGCAAGAATGGAAGTTATAAAGATGTTCTTAGCATTTGCTGCTCTTAAAGATTTCAAAGTCTAAAAGATGGATGTCAAGTCAAAAATTTTGAATGGTGAAATAGAAGAGGAATTCTACATGGAACAAATAGAAGGATTTCAATTATCGTATCAACTAGATATGGTGTGCAGATTGAAGAAAGCTTTATATGGATTAAAGAAATCTCCTAGAGCTTTGTATGCGAGGTTAGATAGGTATTTGATTCAGAAAAGTTTCAACAAAGGTATGACAAATAGTAATTTGTATTTTAAGATTGAAAATGACAAAATTTTGATTGTAGTTGTGTATGTTGATGTCATTATCTTTGAAGGAAATGAAAATATGTGCAAGATGTTTGCAAAAGAGATGCAAAAAGAATTTGAAATGTTAATGTTTGGAGAGATCAATTTATTTCTTGGGATACAGATCAATCAAACAAAGAAAGGAATTTTTATTTCATAGTCTAAGTATGTGAAAGAGATGTTGAAGAAGATTGCACTACTGAATTTGACTCTAATTTTCGATGATAGTTTGTTGGAATTCTGACGAATCACAGAAATCATTGTCGTTGCTCAATTTTTGTCGATATTCAGATGACATTTTAAACATTGAACTCATGACACTCATTCGTCGAAACCATGACAACAACATTTTTGATCGTGCGATGAACCATAGCCAGAACCCAAGTGACATACCTTTGCAAAAGCATCGGATCAGTGAAAGACGTTTGTCAGAACCGCGATGGCCATTTCGTTAATCTAGCGATGAACAGTAGCTAGAACACAAGTGGCATACCTTCACCAAAGCATCAGATTAACAACAGAAGTTCATCCCCATTACGATGAAAGGTTCGATGTATTGCAAATATCAATGAGAGATCAAGACTGTTACCGTGATCAAAATTTCCTGAGAAGATATATCAGGAGGACTGGCCTGTGGTCTTAGTGATCAAGATATATACCATCAGAGTAAGTTTTGAATGTCACGCCGATAAGATTATATCGGCAGGAGTCTTGGTGACATACTTCAAACGAAAAAATAATAGTAGTTCATCAAACTCATGACAAAATAGGCAAGAACTTACAAAAAAAGTTTGTCAGATGTATTGCAAATTCTTCACACTTTTGGAGGTTAGTCAAAAATTCGACGGAACAATGCAATTTAAAAAAAAAAACTATTCGTTCAAATGTAGGCATATCGGTGAAAGATCAAGAATGTTACAGTGATCAAAATTTCCTAAGAAGATATATTGGGACGACTGGCCTGTGGTCTCAATGATGAAATTTCATTGGTGAGATACTCATCTTGTCTCATCGATGGAGCACGAGGGAAGCATATCGGTGAGACATATACCATCGGAGTAAGTTTTGAATGTCTACTCGACCCGCTATGACATGTCGATTAGATTACATCGGCAAGAGTCTTGGCGACATACTTCACATCAAAAAAATGACAGCAGTTCATCGAACGCGTGACAAAATAGGCAAGTCATTACGATGAAATTTCATTGGACACATTTGGAGGTTCGTCGAAAGTTTGATGGAACAATGCAATTTCAAAAAAAAAAAAACTATTCGTTCAGATGTAGGCATATCAGTGAAAGATCAAGAATGTTACAATGATCAGAATTGCCTAAGAAGATATATCAAAAGGACTCGCCTATGGTCTCCATGATGAAGTTTCATCGATGAAGCACAAGGGAAGCATATCAGCAAGACCTATACCATTGGAGTAAGTTATGAATGTCTACCCAACCCACTATGTGACGTCGATAAGAATACATCGGCAGGAATCTTGGTGATATACTTGAGATTGAAATAATAATCATCGAGGAGCCTCACCACATCGGGGAAACTACAGAATATCCTAGTGATACATGATCTCTTGTCGATGAAGATACAAATGGATCGAAATACTTATCGGGGTGACTCTGGGCGATATTTAAAAGTAGTAGGAGGCTCCAAAGTGCATCCATAGGGATAATGATAGGACATAAGGACAGGTCAATCAAAGAGAGAAAGTTGATGTGCCAAGACCATGAGCATTTAAAAGGGGTAGTTAAAGACAAGATGGATTGTCATCAATGCTCAGATATAAAGGATAGATTGGAAGACTTCATTATGAAAATTTAGATCACAATATGATTAACCCTGTTTTGAAAAATGCAATGACATTAGTGTCAAGAGTTAAGAGGCCATTCCACTTTGCATTTCAATAAATTATTGTATGCATTGAGTAAGTGTTTACAAGGTAGAAAAAGGATAGTCGTATTACTCTTTAAAATATCAAACAACATGTCAGTTGTTGTGTTTAATTAGGCTTACAAAGATAGGGATTTATCATTTTTTGCATACATCTGCAGTCCAAGCTCTAGTTCTGCATTATTTGGTTACTATGTATGAGAAATGAGCAATGAATAATTGTAGAATATGGAGGCTATGGATGCCACATTTGATGTTGATCAACAATTGGAGCAAAATATAAAACCTATGATGAGTCATGAGATTGAGGGGACTGTCATGGACAGTAAGCACAACCTACGAACCGGATTCTAATTTTGCTAAAAATGAAAAAATCAAACTAGTGAATATTAAACTACACACTAGAATCTAATTTTGTGGAAAATGAGCAATTTGGTGAGAAAAAGCAACCAGTCAACCCTATTAGAACAGAATAATCTTATGAATTGATCTAAGGAAAACATTATTGTAAACACAATATGTATAGAAGAATTCAAGAATGTAAACGAAAATGGATATTAGCAAAACATAAATGTAAATTAAAGTAGTGTGAGAAAAAAATGAATCTAAATTGGTCTTGAAAAAAAAAATCATACCCAATTAGCATTAAGTTATACTGACCTTGTACTCATTGCCATTGCCAATCTTGAAGGTTACTTTATGCCTTCTGCAGAAACTCTCTGGCCACAAGGCAAGAGAAGGCGGGAAAACCAAGTGTATATTGACGAACTTCCTGACAATCAAAAAGAAGAAAGCAGCCAGTCAACCCTATTAGAATAGAATAATCTTATGAATTGATCTAAGGAAAACATTATTGTAAACACAATATGTATAGAAGAATTCAAGAATGTAAAGGAAAATGGATATTAGCAAAACATAAATGTAAATAAAAGTAGTGTGAGCAGAAAATGAATCTAAATTGGTCTTGAACAAATAAAATCATACCCAATTAGCATTAAGTTATACTGACCTTGTACTCATTGCCATTTCCAATCTTGAAGGTTACTTTGATGCCTTCTGCAAAATCTCTGGCCACGAGGCAAGAGAAGGTGGGAAAACCAAGTGTATATTGACGACTTCCTGACAATCAAAAAGAAAAAGCAACCAGTCAACCCTATTAGAACAGAATAATCTTATGAATTGATCTAAGGAAAACATTATTGTAAACACAATATGTATAGAAGAATTCAAGAATATGAATGTAAAGGAAAATGGATATTAGCAAAACATAAATGTAAATAAAAGTAGTGTGAGCAGAAAATGAATCTAAATTGGTCTTGAACAAATAAAATCATACCCAATTAGCATTAAGTTATATTGACCTTGTACTCATTTCCATTGCCAATCTTGAAGGTTACTTTGATGCCTTCTGCAAAACTCTCTGGCCACGAGGCAAGAGAAGGCGGGAAAACCAAGTGTATATTGACGACTTCCTGACAATCAAAAAGAAACAAGCAACTAATCAACCCTATTAGAACAGAATAATCTTATGAATTGATCTAAGGAAAACATTATTGTAAACACAATATGTATAGAAGAATTCAAGAATGTAAATGAAAATGGATATTAGCAAAACATAAATGTAAATAAAAGTAGTGTGAGCAGAAAATGAATCTAAATTGGTCTTGAACAAATAAAATCATACCCAATTAGCATTAATTTATAGTGACCTTGTACTCATTTCCATTGCCAATCTTGAAGGCTACTTTGATGCCTTCTACAGAAACTCTCTGGCCACGATTCAAGAGAAGGTGGGAAAACCAAGTGTATATTGACGACTTCCTAACAATCAAAAAGAAACAAGAAACCGGTCAACCCTATTAGAATAGAATAATCTTATGAATTGATCTAAGGAAAACATTATTGTAAACACAATATGTATAGAAGAATTCAAGAATGTAAATGAAAATGGATATTAGCAAAACATAAATGTAAATAAAAGTAGTGTGAGCAGAAAATGAATCTAAATTGGTCTTGAAAAAATAAAATCATACCCAATTAGCATTAAGTTATACTGACCTTGTACTCATTGCCATTGTCAATCTTGAAGGTTACTTTGATGCCTTCTGCAGAAACTCTCTGGCCACAAGGCAAGAGAAGGCGGGAAAACCAAGTGTATATTGACGACTTCCTGATAATCAAAAAGAAACAAGCAACCAGTCAACCCTATTAGAATAGAATAATCTTATGAATTGATTTTATTTGTTTTACTGGCTAATGGATAGTGGACCTAGTTCTCTTGAATTGAGATACTACTAAGATGTGTTGACTAGTGATTTTAGACTACCAATATTCTGCTTGAATCTCTATAAGTTACTTTTGTCTTAAATATATTTAAGATAACTCTGCAAAAAAATTCCTTGATCTCTTAGAAATTATGCAGATTATTTTGTTAATACTTCTCCATTTTTATATTTTCTTTCAAAAATTCATAGAAAGATATGTAATGCCATATTTGAAACTTACATATTTTAATTTTACTAGTTCTGTAATTATAGGATATGATTCCAACAATTGTGAAATGCATTGGAAATATGTTGGATGAATGAAGTAAACTATGCAATTGGCAGGTGTAAAGCAAAATTCCTTAACCCTTGCCAACATCCTTCTTGCCTATTCTAAAACATGTGCTTTGGAATAGGGCATGAAAATCCATCTAAGTATAGTGAAAATGATATTTTTGTCAAATATTATATTACAATAATTTGAATGAATGTAAGTAGATAAATTTTTGCATACCTGCAGATGGTAAAAAATTTCATGGTTAAGTAGAAGCCTCCCATCAACAACAAGATCTAAATACCTATGTATCTATCTCAATCGATCCTCTAAACCCTTCAGAGCTATCAAATTTTCCACTAACCTATTATGCATAAAAGTCAAATTTTAGAGACCACTAAAATAATATAAAAAAAGAGCTTTTAAACCAAATCCACACACAACACAATGTTCATAGTGAAAATTTAGCACTTTCTTTCATCTTTGCATATTGGTTTTATGCTTCAAACGATGAATTTCTTATATTGAAAAGTGCATTACCTTATTGAGCTTCTCTTTGTTTTGAGAATAGTTTAATATTCTCTACTTAACATGGCCAACCATGTGAAGGTGGAAGCTCATTTGGCCTCTCCCCCCCCCCCTCACATCACTCTCAATTCCCCATACCCGATCATACAACATTAATCATTCATTCATCCATTAATAACATATAACATTCATTCATTCATCCTGCATTAATAACATATAACATTCATTCATTAACATATTCACATTCATCCATTAATAACATATAACATTCATTCATTAACATATAACATTTATTCATTAACATATTCACATTCATTCCTTAACATATTTCATTTTTTCAGTTTTTACGTATCATCAAAAATATGGCTGTCATAATATGATTACAATCACTTTTTTTTTTGTTTATTTTTTGCAGCTAAAAAAAGCTGAAGTGGAGTATCATTTTGAAAATCATCTGTCCCCCCTTGAGTTGTTCTGAGCTCTGCTCGTGATCTTAATGTATGCCTAGTCGTGTACTCACAACGTCAACGCGGCTGCAAGGGGGGGTCTGCTGCAATAGCAAAGAAATGTTAAATTGATATGTTTTATTATTATTGTTACACGTATTTCATTAATTAAAAGAACATCAGAGTGGTGCTCTTTACCTAATTGGGCCACATCATGTTCCTGATATTGTCTTATAGCCTCATGCTCAACATGTTGAACACCCTCTAAATCCTGATCTATAGTTGAAACATGAAAGATTACATTAATTAATACACCAATTGAAATTAAATATGTTTAAAAGAACATTAGAGTGGTCCTCTTTACCTGATGGAGCCACATCATGTTCTTGATCTTGTCTAGCCTGATCATGCTCAACATGTTGATCACGCTCTACATGCTCTAAAGTTGAAACACAAAAGGTTACATTGATTAATACACCAAATGTAATTAAAGATGTTTAATTGTATTAATCCATACTGCGTTTTGTATAGCACATGAATACATCCAGTACCAAGATGCACAACATGGACTTCATCAGCAGGTTATGCTCCACCCTCACTAGGCTGCATTCCAATGTCATGTGCAGTATTATCATTGCTTATCTATGTAAAACAAATAGGCACATTATTATGGTGGAAATTAATATTGAACAGATTGCACAAGTATTCAATTTGAAATAAACTTTATTGAGTTTATTTACCTGCATGTTGGATGCAGTGGAAGATTGTGTTTGCCCAGTCGAGACTCTTAGTTGTTCAGTTAGGGCTCCATAGCCTTGGTCAAAGGCAATCTTTAGGTCCTCTTGTGTGGGCACTCTGTTGAAATCAAAGCCCTATATTTTTGCATGCGATCATGAATTTTGCTTCTATGATGTGATAAAACCAAAATTGTTTGCAATTTATTATTTGGATGCAATATTTCATTTATTGATACTTACAAATCATGCAGCTACTTTCATATAACCACCAGAGCCAAGTTTGTGCTGCCCGTGTTTTTCTAGTCTTGTCTTTGTTGCCTTTGATGTGTCGGGCAGCCTATGAAAAATTTGAAACACGTTAGATTATGTAAAAAGAAAGATTAATCAATATATAATTAAATTGTTGATAGTATTACATACCTTCCTTGGCCCAGTAGTATCTTTCCTTTCTTCTTTTCAGCTTTCTCCTTTCCATCCGACACCAAGTCCTTCCACTCCCTTTCCGGAATCATGGGGGGACGCTCGTACTTTCTGTTCTTCTTTAAATGTGACCTATATTGGTCCCTCACATACTTTAGATAGGTACCAGCTTTCTTAAGGACCTTGGTTCGGTTGAATGTTTTATCACCGAACAACACAACTAAATGGTTAATGAGCTCATCCTTTAAATCTTGATTTTGGGCATTCCACCATGTACGTATGGTGGGCCCGAAGAGCTCCAATGTAATATCACTTAGATGTTTATTAAAAACATCATTTCCTGCAAAATGATCATGGGATCATTAGTCTATAAAGAGTGATCAATAAGTAAATTTCAATTGGATTATATATAATAATAATTAAAACATTTTAAAGTACCTGGGACCTTCTCTATCTTTATGGGAATGAAATCCTCAATCACCACAAATGCAACCGACAATGTTCCCGTACTAGTAATACGGGAAAATCCAGGAAATGTTGCTAAACCATCAACAGTCCCAGTGGCCTCTGCATCCCCAGGTACATGTACTAACACATGTAGTGGCATGTGTTTGCTGCTAGAGGTTGCACTACCGAATGCCTGCATGGTATGTGTTCCGACATTTCAGTCGACAATATAAACCCAGATGATGGGGTTGGATGATGTGATGTATGCGTAAGAAGATTAGAATTGACACTTGTACCAACCCCTACTTTCCAGGCAACACTTGTAGTACCCTGATCATGGTGAGCAGCATGATGAGGATGCAAATAATCTTGTAAAAACAACACAGTTTAGTTCATGACATAAAAGAGTACAAAATATAAAACCATGAATGAACTTATGCTATAATTAAAGATCCCATGACAACTTACTTGCAAGTTATGTGCTCTCTCAAACAATATTTTAACCCTTTCTCTTATCTCATTTGTTTGAGGCACTATGAATACCAAGCTAAGGATTTCTTCATTGCATTTTTTTGAGCCTTCCTCATCATATCCACAGGGTTTATAGAAAATGTGATGTCATCATCACATAATAGTGACTGCACCTCCATATGGATGCTCTCCTGTATTGCTGATACCTTTCCCCAATTAGCCGACTGCAACAAGAATATTAAAAATATTATCGAAATTAACCCAATAAACTCATCAAAAAAACATAATAATAAAACATTTTGCTCATATCTAATTTTTACAATTACAATGAGGTAAACTTGTCAGGTAGAAGTTCCTAAAGATGGATCGTGATATGTGCTATGGATCGGAGCCTTTCTTGTATAATCAATGTCCCATTGTGACAAAAAAAAAATATTAAAAACATTACCAAAATGAAACCAATAGACTTACGAAAAAAAAATAATAAAAAAATGGTATATTGGAGTCATTAATTGGAGGTTGGGTAAAATGGTATATAGTACATAGCACCCCCATAGTAATTGTGTTTGTATCTAAGCAATTCAAATTGTAATCGATTAGCAACTCTTCCCCTACAGTTATTGATTTTATCGCACATATGAATACACGATTTCCCTCTCGCGCCTTGAATATGCAATTGGGTTGCTTATTTGTTGACCCAGGTCATGTACTATTTATAAACCCTGCAATATTCCCTGATGCTTTTGGCCTCCTATCAATGTACCTAGCCACTCCTTTATTTTGATCCTTATCTTTTAGTTGTATATAATTTGTTGATAGTGCATACCTACGCATACTTCGTGTATATCGAACTAGCTGCATCCAATCTTTGTAACTGTAATAGAGTCCAACATACTCCATCAACTCAATAACTTTGTCATAATAGAATTTATGCCATCCATGCAAAATAGGCCCAAACCATGTAATGACGATGGTGTTATGTGATATATCCTCTTGTTGACACAAAGATCAGTGTTTATTGGAGGAAGTTCCTTGGGTACCCATTGTTTCCATAGATATTTGTACCTCAAGGGCACCTCGATGTCGCCTATGCTCTCATCATCATAAGAACATGACCCCCCTTTAGTAAGAAAAAATTCCATGCATTTACAGAATTTTATTCTAATCTTTTGACCTCTAGTTGATCTCCCTCTTTTAGACCTACTACATGTCTTGATTTCCTCTTCTCTTCTTGAATTT